>PVIH01004456.1:72313-140151 GCA_004025045.1 Sigmodon hispidus
CACATGCACACATGGCCACATGCACACATGCACACATGCAAACATGCACACATGCAAACATGCAAACATACACACATGGCCACATGCACACATAGCCACATGCACACATGCACACATGGCCACATGCACACATGCAAACATGCACACATGCAAACATGCACACATGGCCATATGCAAGCATGCACACATGGCCTCATGCACACATGGCCACATGCAAACATGCACACATGGCCTCATGCACACATGGCCACATGCACACATGCACACAAAATTTTGAAAAAAAAATAATAAGCTATTGGCTGGAGAGATGGCTCATTAGTTAAGAGCACTTGTTGCTCTTGCAGAAGATCTGGGTTCAGTTCTCAGTATATACATAATAGCTCATAACTGTCTGTAACTCCAGTTTCACAGGATCTCATGCCCTTTTCTGGAATCTGAGAGCATGTGTTACACTTACATCTATGCAGGCCAAATACACACATAAAAACTCTAAAAAATTTTAACAAATATACATAACAGTTTTTACTATATATATGGCAGAATCAGAAAGCCTAGACAAATATCTGTGCATCAATATTCAAAGCAGTATTATTAACAATAACTACAATATGGAAGCAAGTCCAGTATCTACTCATGGGTGACTGGATAAAATGATTGTGGATGCTAGAGAGTGGCTGCTCTTCCAGAGGTCTTGAGTTCAATTCCCAGCAATCACATAATGGCTCACAACCATCTGTAATGAGATCTGGTGCCCTTTTCTGGCATTCAGGCTGGCCACAAGCTCACATAACATTTTATTATTTGTATGTGCACATGTAGAAGCCAGAACTCAACCTCAAGTATTGGTCTTCAGGAGATAACCATCATATATATATTTAAATTTTATAAGTTAGGGATGGTAGTACACAGCTTTTATCCCAGTAAAGGCAAGGCATATGGATCTCTATAAGTTTGAGGTAGCCTGATCTATAAAATGAGTTTTAGGGCAGCCAGAGCTACACAGAAAAACCTTGTCTTGAAAAACAAATAAAACAAAATTTATATATGTTATCTGTGTCTATTTGCATAAATTTACAGTTCATCTAGTCTGTCGGAGCTCTTAGAGGCCAGATACCCTGGAACTTGAGTTTCAGGCAGTTGTGAGCTGACAGGGTGCTGGGAACTGAACTCAGGTCCTCTGCAAGAATGGTACCCTCTTCTGTATACTGTATACATAATAAATAAATCTAAAAAAATTGTCCTCTTATTTATTACGTTATGTGTACAGGTGTTCGGCTGTCTGTCTGTCTGTAATCCACTTAGGTATCTGGTGCTGGAGGAGGTGAGAAGAGGCCATGGGATCCCTTGGAAGTTGGGTTGCAGGTGGATGTGAGCTGCCATGTGGGTGCTGGGAGTTGAGCCTGGGTTCTCCGGAAGAGCAGTCAGTGCCTGTAACTGCTGAGCCATCTCTCCAGCCCTGTGTCTAGCTTTTTACACACATGCTAGGACCTACTCAGATCCTCACATGTGCGGTTAGCTTTACTGTCAATGTGACACACTCTAGAACCCTGGAAAGACAGTAAGGAAAAGGTACCATGACTTGGCCTGTGGGCATGTGTTTGTGTGTTGGGGGGGGGTTGTCTCGGTTAGTAATTGATTTCCAAAGCCCCAGCCCACTGTGGGCAGTACCATCCCAGGAGTAGGGGCAGGCCGATCCTAAACAATGTAGGAAGGAAGGAAGCTGAGAGTGATCGCTGATTCTTTCCCCGGCAGTTGCTATGATGTAACTAGCTGCTTGGTTCCTTCTCATTGGTCAAGCTCTTGACCTGAATTATAAGCCAAATGAATCCTTTCTTCCCTTTTAAAAAAAGATTTATTTTGCTTTTAAGTGTGAGTGTGAGTGTGTGTGTTTGAGTGTGTCTATTCTCCTGGAGCTGGAGTTAACTGCAGATGTAAACTGCTTGACAGGGATGCTAGAAATTGAACCCAGGCCCTCTGGAAGAACAGTCAGTGTTCTTAACTGCTGAGCCATCTCTCCGCCCTCCTAAGTTTTTTTGTTTGTTTTTGATCAGGGTTTTTTATCACAGGAACAAAAATAATAATGCTTATGGGGTAAGTACTTTACTGACAGAGCCGTCTCTCTAGCCCCTAACTACAATTTCTAAAAAATTAGAGAAATAAATCCCTGGCAATGTCAGTGTGGAGTTGTTAGTGTCTTGTCTTTTTAAGCAGCCAGTGTGGTGCTTGAAGCGCATCCGCCGGCGTTCATAAGCAGAAGTCCTCATGTCTGCCTTAACATAAGGCCCCAAAAGAGCCAGCTTCTCTCTAGCATGTCTTTGAAAGCAACTGAGATCTTCACATCGCAGCCTCCCACTGGACATGCTGTGTTACTGCCCAGCCTGGATGTCACTTCCTCAAGCTGTTTCTGCTGGAGGCTGCCAACATCCCTGGAGCAAAGCAATGAGGCAGCATCTACTCACGCTCAGGCTCCGGGGGACTTTCTTGCTGCCTGGAGATCCCATTCTTCTCAGCTTATTTTTGATCGTGACTCTTTCAGACTCCCTCTGCTTTCTTTAAATTTTCGATCTTTCAACACCTCCATCATCCTTTCCTTTCGGTTGCTGAAACCCCTGGCTGAATCAGGCTCCTTTCACGCCTCCCCCGCCTCGCTCTCCTGCTTCGCATCCCCTCTCCTCTGGTTCCGTAGCTGCATTTCAGGACATTCTACTGCCACACAGCCAGGCCGACCATCTAAGGTGCATGCTCTGGTGGCTTGTTTCTACCAAGCCCTAACCTGAGGCCTTTGTGCTGTTTTCTGGCCCTGATTAGCTGGACCACTTCCCCAGACAACTTCACAAGAGGCTTCTCACTTCTACTGTTTAGCTTCTGTGGGCCAGTCAACCTGAAACACCCTCTCCATGCAAGATCTGATAGGAGTCATCCCTTCTGCCTAAACACAGTCTGGCTTTTCATCTGTTAAATGCTCTGCACTGGACCATGCTCCTCCCTGCCCCGCCCCTCCCTTCACCTGCCCTGCACTTAGCCTTAGGGTCCTTGCCAAGGATGCTTTTCTTGCTCCTGTTTTTGCCTTCTGTGGTTACACATGGGGCAGTCTCAGGAGGGTGGCTGCTTCAGTGGAGAACTTATCTTCCCTTCAGATGGCGGTGAGGCCAGGCCTCTCCCCTTGGGGTTCCTACCAACAATAACACGTGGGTTAGGTCTGGTTCTTTGTGTTTGTTGGTCTCCTGCCAGGGCCATCTTGGGTGAAAGGCAAGACATCTCATGCTTTTTCTGAGTGGTCTGTTATTCTTTCTGGTCCCCTTTCTTTGATCTAGTTCCCCATGTCCTACCTAGATTCTCCTCCCTAGTGTAGACCATCCTGATCATTCCGTCTTGGTCCCTGAGGAATTTCTTAAATGCGTCTACGTGGGTCTAGGTTCCTGTGGGCTTGTTCATCAGCCACAGGAGACCAAGTGAGCTGGACTTTTCGTTTTGCTCCATAGCAAGGCCAGGCATGTCTCTGGAACAAAGACTATAGAGATGTCATAGAACTGTGACAAGGTCAGCCCAGTGAGGAAAGGAATAATGAGGAAAGAAAGAATATATCCTGCACCATGGTCTTATGTCTTTCATGCTGTTCCCACCACCACTCACCCGGCCCTTGTGTGCTGGGTTAAAGCCCAGGGCTTTGGGAAAGGATTAAAAAAAGAAGAAAGAAAGAAATAGAAAAGAAAGCCAAAGTGGGTATCTTTTGGTACCCTGCCAAGGAATGCCACTAAGCAAACACACCAGGCACAGAGTTAGGGCAAGAGGGTTATTAGGGGGGAAGGGGGAAAGAGTAAAAGAGCAAAAGGTCATGGGGGAGGAAGGCAGACAGAGAAAACGGGGAAGTGTTGTAGTATGTTTTCCCCGGCCCGTTTTGGGTCCAGAGGTTTGCGCTTGGTGCGCGTGCGGCGCCGGCAGTTTGGACCCTGGTCTGCGCGCCCGCTGCTTTTGTCCCCCAAAAGAAATGAAATCACACGCTTATATACTTTAACACTGTTTGGCCCATATCTTAAGCACATTACTAGCTAGCCCTTTCTTCTTAAATCAACCCATTTCCATTAATCTTCCCACCACGTGGCCACTGCCCGTGGCTCACCTGTTTCTCCTACATGCTGCTTCTTTGGGGACGGATGGCGACTGGCAAACTCCACCCTTCTTCCTACCTGGCTGCCTCTGATTCTCCACCCACTTCTATGATGCTCTACACAGGCCAAAACAGTTCTTTATTCACAGTACACAGAGAACATTCCTACCACAGGGAAGAGTCATGAAATAATTAGAAAGACAAGAGGAAAGAAAAGGCAAGAGAGCAGGCGATGCCGGGCACACACATGTCACATGTCACATAGCTGATGGTAAAAAGCACGTGGTGCAGGGCTGGAGAGATGGAGACCACTCTCCAGGAGAAAGTGGACCATCCACTGGACCATCAGGCTTGGTCTACTGCAGTTCTCTGGTACATCACATCCCTCCCACATGCTAGCCACACACTTCCCTGCATCACCTGAATCGTGACCCCAAGGGCTCATGATCTAGACTCCGTTCAGATGTGCCTGAGGCCTTCAGATTTAGTTCGTTCACTGACTTCTCCTGATGCAAGAATTGATGCCTTCAAAAGGAGAACTGGGAGGTCTGTGGGACTTCTACCAGTCTGAAAAGACGCAGAGCTTCTGTTGCCATGGAGGTAGCTTGTTCCTGTCTACGGCTCGTTGGGGTGCCCCAGAGCATTGCTTTCTTTGGCATTGGGGCTTTCGTTTCCATTGTTAGAACATACCTCCTTTCCTTTAAAATACTATTTATTTAAAAATAGATTCTTTTAGGTTTATCTTTATGTGTTGGAGTGTTTTGCCTTAAGGAATGTATGGGGGGCTGGAGAGATGGCTCAGAGGATAAGAGCACTGACTGTTCTTCCAGAGGTCCTGAGTTCAATTCCCAGCAAAACCACATGGTGGCTCACAACCATCTATGATGAGGTCTGGCGCCCTCTTCTGTAAAACTGTATGCATAATAAATAAATAAATCAAAAAAAAAATTAAAAAAAAAAAAAAAAAAAAAAAAAAAAAAAAAAAAAAAAAAAAGAAAAAAAAAAAAGGAATGTATGTACTGTTATATCCATGTGTAAGAATTTCTACCAGCGAGGCTGGACACGTTGTTATGAGTCGAGATTTTATTGCTATCTACAGAGAATGAGAACCGGGGTCGATCACCTAGCTCTGCACAGTAGAAGCGGGTAAGAGAGTGTTGCCCCAATGGGCAGGGGTTTTTAAAGAAAAACCTACATAATCAAGATGTGACTCACCTTGATGATGTTCCAGGATTGGGCAAAGGGGTAAGGTGCAGCAGCCATTGGAGTTTTCTGGTATGAATGTAACCTTTGAATCCATTGGCTGCTGTGGAAGTTCACTCACACATCTGGACCCTGCCCCCAGAATGAATCCAGGTCCTTACAGTACTATGTGCATACCTGGTGTCCTCAGAGGGAATCAGACCCCTGCGTCTGGGGTTCCAAATGGCTGTGAGTCTCTATGGGTGCTGGGAACTGAACCTGGGTCCTCTGCAAAAGCAAGTGCTCTTAAGCTCTGAACTATTTCTCCAGCCCCACACTTCCTTTCTAATAGGAACTGGCCTGTGTCTGTATCCAGGTAGCATTCTCAACATGCTTTCTGCCTGTAGAAAGTGGGGGACCCAGGGAACCTTTGCATTTTGGTTTTAAAATCCACTGAAAACATTGTCAGCTATTCAAACCTAGAAAACAGTCTACTTGTCAACCATAAACCAAACCTGTAACTGTTTCAGCCATGGCCCTTTTTTAATTCAAGAAGCCTATTGGAGAGATACAACTACGACCTGAGTGTCTCATCTTTTACCCTGATCCTCTAAGAGGGTTGAACAAAGGAAGCTGCCAGTCTCAAACTGAATTTTCTCTCTACTCTGTAGCCATGCCTGCCTCTTTTTGGTGTCGGAAAGCCAGGAAATCCAAAAACAATCCAGCACCTCTCAGACCCTGAGCACCTCTTCTAAATCTGGTTTGCAGCCTAAATTGTTCCTCCTTCCTTTCCAGTGAAAGCTGCTAAAAAGGCAATTCACACCTTTAACACTCTGCCTGGAAATTTCCCTAGCGGCGATCACTAGTTCATTAGGTATGATTCCGTCACCTGCGGTACCGCACATGACAGTTTCACGCCGCTGCTTGCGCTATAATTGTCCTCATTACCCACCCTCTTCACTGCGTAACACAGACATTCTATTCCAGCCTCCTAGAGCTGTTTCCTACTACCTCTTTGGTCTATATTCACAGCCTCCTCCATACCCTGCAGCCTCCCTTTGCTAGGCAGCCCAAAATACTCAGTTCTCCCAGATCTGATTATTACCCCCAAGACTTTTAGACTTACAAAATTAATAATAACAATTATTAATAAATCAGAACAATTATAATTTATAATTAATGAAAGTTATGTAAATGTGTCTTTTTCCCTCTCTTGTTCTGCCAAAGACAATGTGCACACTGTGGAGATGCTGGACAAATGGATGATTTCTGTCCCTGGTGGGAGTTGACAGTCTATTTGATCACAGTGTTCAGAATAATAATTTAAGCTTTAAGAATTGGGGACTGGAGAGAGGGCTCAGTGGTTAAGAGCACACACGGCTCTTGCAAAGGACTTGAGTTTGATTCCCAACACTCTCACTAGGTGGCGCACAACCACCTGGATCTCCAATCCCATGGGTCTGATGTCCTCTTCTGGTCACTTTGGGTATTGTATGTGTATTCATGTGCACATAGCCATATACAGACATACACATGATTATTAAATAATAAAACAAATTTTTTAAATCTAAGATTTTTTTCATCTGTAAATTTCCATTTGTTTTAAGACCTCAATTGACTGTGGGTAACAGAAAGCCTGAGTTGTAAGAGTATGTATAAGGGATAATGTCAACCAGACTAGAATGTGCAAGATTGTCTCATTCAAGTATCTGGTAATAGAAACTGACATTAAGGGGGCTGGAGAGATGGCTCAGCGGTTAAGAGCACTGTCTGCTCTTCCAGAGGACCCGGGTTTGATTCCCAGCACCCACATGGCAGCTAACAACTGTCTGTAGTTCCAGTTCCAGGCAAACACCAAGGCAAATAAATAAATAAATAAATAATAAAGTTTAAAAAAAAAAAAAGAAACTGACATTAAGTGCATCTCAGTTTCCCTACACAGGCCTCTTATCCTCCCTTCAGATAGACTGGCTTTTTTTTTTTCAAAAATTTATCTATTTCATATATATTGGTGTTTTACCTGTATGTATATCTCTGTTAGGATGTTGGATTCCCTGGAACTGGAGCTATGAACAGCTATCAGCTATCTAGGTGCTGGAACTTGAACCTGGGTCCTTTGGAAGAGCAGCTAGTGTTTGTAACTACTGAGTCATTTTTTCAAACACCTCCCCCATTTTTTTTGTTTTGTTTTGTTTTTTGAGACAGGGTTTCGGGGCTGGAGAGATGGCTCAGAGGTTAAGAGCACTGACTGTTCTTCCAGAGGTCCTGAGTTCAATTCCCAGCAAAACCACATGGTGGCTCACAACCATCTATGATGAGGTCTGGCGCCCTCTTCTGTAAAACTGTATGCATAATAAATAAATAAATCAAAAAAAAAATTTAAAAAAAAAAAAAAAAAAAAGAGACAGGGTTTCTCTGTGTAGCCTAGGCTGACCTCAAACTTGGAGATCTGTCTACCTCTGTCTCTCAAGTGCTGGGATTAAAGTTACATGCTATCACCACCCAGCTACTTACACAGTTGCCACAGGACACTGTGACAAAAGAACAAGCCTTCATGTTTAATAGTCTCCAGTATTTGTGTCTGTCACATGTGTTGTAGCTGTATGTGGCATGGCCAAACCAGAGTCAGTGTGGAAGGGGGACCATGAGACATGATCCACTGAGGACTATTAGTTGAATGGTCTACTGCCATGCTTCAGGATCAAATGAGTATTCTTTTCCTTTGGTTCCCTCTTCCCTTTGAACACGATTAAAATGCACTCTGTGCAATCTTCTTGTGTGTTTTTGTATGTTTTATCTGTGGATGTGCATATGCATGTGGAGCTCAGAGGTTGATGGCCTGTGTCCTTTTCTATCTCTCTCTCCTTACTTTTTTTAAACAGGACCTCTCACTGAACCTGGAGCTCACCAATTGGCTAAACGTGCATTTCAATTATCTCCCTTGTCTCTGCCTCTTAGTGCTGAGATTACAGACACACAGTGCCCAGGCAGCTTCTTACATGGGTTCTTGAGATCTAAACTCAGGTCCTCAGGCTAGACCAGAAGGCTCTTTCTGCATGTATTTATTGCCTCAGCCCTTCATCGAATCCTCTGTATTTTATTAGTCCTGTCTGACTCACTTGCCATCTTCCAGCCATTTTTTTCTTTTGATCTTTTGAGACAGGGTTTCCCTGTGTAGCTCTGACTATCCTGGAACTCTCTCTGTAGACCAGGCTGACCTTGAATTTAGAGATCCTCCTGAGGCCTCTGTCTCTTAAGTGCTGGGATTAAAGGCATGCACCACCATGCCTGGCTAAGATCCAAGCTTCTTTAAGCAGAAATTTCCTGATCTATTTTCTATCCCACTTCTCCATTTCATAGCCTCTTGGCACAAACAAGGTACTCATTAAATATTGGTTACAGTGAACAGGTCCTAGCCTCACGAAGCAAAACTCTGTAGTTCTGGCTAGATTTGCAAGGAGCTCGTCTTGGTATTTTTCTTCAAGGCCTAAAGTTATCTCATAAGTCCTAGCACCTGTGATGTTTCCAGGTTTGTAAAACATCAGAAAAGGATGTTGTTTGATGGGTACAGACATGTTAGTGGAGACAGGGCAAACAGTCAGTAGGTAAGATTACTTGTCCCTCTTGCAGAGCAGCTGGGTTTGGTTCTTAGTCCTCACATCGTATGGCTCACAACTGTGTGCAACTCCATCTCACAGAACTGGTGCTGTCTTCTAGCCTCTGCATGCTTATGGAACATATACATAAACTCAGGCGCACACATACACGAAATACTTTTTTCCCATCATAACCACAATACAGCTACAGCCAGGTGCAGATCCTCTGAGGCCCCATCAGGACCCCAAGCCTGCTTCTTCTCAACTATTGCCAACTCTTTATTTCTTCACTGGTTTTGACTATGTGCCCCAAGTTTGAGGAACTTGCTGTCTAGCTGAGGAATGAATAGACATGTGTGAACCAACTGCAAAGTGCTTACCAAGTATGATAGTTGACCATCATCAGCTTGACAGGATTTGGAATCACCTGGGAGACACACTCCTGTATTGTCACTATTCCAAGAATAGGTATTTTTCCCAAAGCATGTCTGAAGATTAATGTGCAGCCAAGATGTTTCAACTGGGATATTTAACCAAAGAGAGAAGACTTACCCTGAATGTGGTCTGGAGTCCCAGAGTAAACAAAAAGGGAAAAGTGGGGAAGCTTGATGTGGGATGTCTTTCCATATGCTGTTAATAAAGGAACTGTCTTGGCCTATGGCAGGCATCTTAGAAGGAGGCAGGGAAATCAGATATTTTTTCAGAGCATGAGAAAGGGTTGAACATAAACAACTGGCTAACAAATGCTAAAGTCAATACCTCAACAAAATATGTTTGACTTTGCTTTATTAGTTTGAGACATGTTCTCCATATGCAGCCCTGGCTGTCTAGTAGGCAGCATGTCCATTAGGCTGCCCTTAATTTGTGATGATCTTTCGACGGTTATCTTTTGAGTACTGACACTGTGGGCCTGAGCCACCAGGCCCTGATTGAGTCAGATCTGAAGTTGACAGGCCTGAGCCACTATTCACCTCTTTCATCGGATCTAGAGTTGGCTTCTGATTAGGTGTGAATGGAGACAGCAGAGAATGTATGGATTCTGATCTATAGCTGTGGAAGGCTAAGGGATGTGGTAGAAACTAATATCCAGTATGTGGGAGAATTAGCGAATCATGGAGGTAGAAGATGAAGCAGATGAACTGGGCTGAGGAAGTACAGAAGATGGCCGATTCTCCTATAAAGGCTGGCAAGCCAAATGCAGATGCAGCCAGAGATAATCTTGGCCTCCCTGGGTGGTCTGTTTCCTTAGGCTTCTGTACCTTACAGTAAAGTGGTTTTGCATTCTAAATACATGAAGGAGTCATCATGATGGGGTGTGTTCTAGCTCCCAAGGGATCTCTGAGAGTTTGGGTAGCAGACTCAGAATGGGTAGCAGGAGATGCTGGGTTGTGAGATTCCTCATGCCACATGGTCTTGCTCAGTCCCAGCTGGGAATAAAAATAATAACAAAGTGGCTATTTTTTTTTTCTTTTTTGCAGTTTGGGCTTGGTGTTCCTGTATCTTTGTGAAAGGTGAAACAACTTTCTTTTCTTTTTCTTTTTTTGTAAAAAAGATTTATTTATTTTGTATACAATGTTCTGTCTGCATATATAGCACCAGATCTCATTACAGTTGATTGTGAGCCACCATGTGGTTCCTGGGAATTGAACACAGGACCTCTAGAAGAACAGTCAGTGCTCTTAACCTCTGAGCCATCTCTTCAGTGCTCAAGGTGGAACATCTTAATGTGAGGAAAAAGAATTCCTCTGGGCTTTTACCCATTTCAGAAGCATCTGTGATGTGATGGAAGTTGAAGCCATGGAGAACTCCCTTTTCCCCAAGAACTAGTCTCATGTTGGACTGAAGACTGGCAACCTTGGCCCTGAACCCTCCAGTTATGAGACCAGGAAGAGCGCTGTGCTGTGCTTCTGGCCTGACCTCTGAGATGCCAAGACAGGCACAAACATGCTGTAACTCAGGGGAGAGACTGACCCAACCAGACCTCAGGAAATTCCTAACATAGAGAAGTAGAGAAGCCAAAAGAGCCAAGCACGGAAGAGAATAGTCAATGCCAGCCCCTGGAAAGCCCGTCCCTGGCCCTGGCACCGGCCATGAGCATGTGCCTGGAAGAGGAAGATTCACTCCTCTCTCAGTGCCAACTGGGATGCCAAAGCTACTATTTCAAAGCTGTGCAAACCTGCCTGTTAGTGTTCTGGAGTTTAGACCAGCCAGCCTCACCTCTGCCTCAGCACCTGCACAGGGAAGCAATGTTACTATTTAAGCTCATGGGCCCTTAGCTGGCACAACTGATTTTTTTCTCCATTCTTTCTTGGTCTCCATTGTTCTTTGCATTCTTTCTATGGCTGGAATCTCCCCCAAATAATTAAGTTTAACAAATAGAGAGGGGGCTGGAGAGATGGCTCAGAGGTTAAGAGCACTGACTGTTCTTCCAGAGGTCCTGAGTTCAATTCCCAGCATCCACATGGCAGCTCACAACTGTCTGTAGTTCCATTTCCAGGGATCTGAAACACTCAAGCCAATGTACATAAATAAAATTTAAAAAAAAAAAAAATAAAAAACAAATAGAGGGGCACGGCCCCCCAATGCCTGATAGCTCTCTGTATTTTGTTGCTACTTAGACTGCAGCTTAGCCGCTCAGACAAAGTTGGTTCATTTATATGGGGCCCAGGAGTGGGTGTTATTCCCAGGGTACATTGGGTGATTGATGTGCATACAGGTTAACAATAGCTAAAGTCAGTCCTCTGGAGCAGGTTAAGAAGCTGAGCTGGGGAGCTGGGGAGCTGGGGAGAGGCTCAGGGGTTAAGAGCCTGCTCTTCTAAAGGTCCTGAGTTCAATTCCCAGCAACTACAAGGCTCACAGTCATCTATAATGAGATCTGATGCCCTCTTCTGGCATGCAGGCATATCTGCATGCAGAACACTATAGGTAATACATTTTAAGGGGCTGGAGAGATGGCTCAAGGGTTAAGAGCACTGATTGCTTTTCTAAAGGACCTGGGTTCAATTCTCAGCACCCATGTGGCAGCTCACAACTGTCTGTAACTCCAGGATCTAACCCCCTCACACTGACACATGCAGATAGAACACCAATGCACATAAAATGAAAATAAATAATTAAAAAATAAATCTTAAAACAACAACAACAAAACCTATGGTTTGTCTTTTGGCTGGGCAGTGGTAGTGCACACCTTTAATCTCAGCACTTGGGAGGCAGAGGCAGGTGGATCTCTGTGAGTTTGAGGCCAGCCTGGTCTACAGAGCAAGTTTCAGGACAGCTAGGACTGTTACACAAAGAAACCATATCTCAGAAAAAAAGAAGTTAAGCTTGAGCCAGGCCAGCCTCCTCTACAGAATGAGGACAGCCAAGGCTACACAAACCCTATCTCAAAAAAATGAAACAAAACAAAAAACAAACAAACAAACAAAAAAAGGAAGTAGCTTCAGCCATACAGGGAAGGTACATTTATAAACAGAGGCCTCTGGAGAATCCTGCACATTCAAGGCTAGTCACATCTACATAATGAATTCCAGACCAAGCAAAAACCTTTTCTAAAAAACCAGCAGGGATCGGTAAGAACTTGCTCTGTAAACACGAGGATGTGAGTTTGGATCTCCACAACCTACATATATACAGTGGAGGGATCGCTGGCCAACTGGCCAGTCCAAATAGCAAGCCTCAGGTTCAGTGAGAGACCCTGTCTCAGGAAATAAGAGTCATAAGATTCCCTATGTCAGCAGACCTAGCCTCCACACACACCTGCACACATGGGTGTGGTAACTCCCATCTGTAATCCTAGAACTCAGGAGGCTGAGGTAGGAGGGTTAGAAGATCAAGGCCAGCCTGTTCTTAAAAAACAAACAAAACAAATTACTACTAACAAAAATATTGTATCAAGGAGATGGAGACATGGTTAGCAGTTAAGACTACTGTTTGCCCTTCCGGAGATCCCAAGTTCAACTCTCAGCAGCCACATAGTGACTCCTTTCTGTAACTCCAGGTCTGGGAGATCTGATGTCCTCTTCTGGCCTCCTTGGACACTGCATTTACATGGTGCACAGACATAAAGGCAAAACACCATTTGCATAAAATAAGACTTTTTTTTTAAAGATTGCATCAATATACAACACTTTTTCTTTTTCAGGCATCTGATACTGCCTGATAATCATTGGTAAGCTAGCAAGGTATCCATGGATACCTTGGTTCCCATGGATCGGCTTCTCAGAGTAATCTTAGGGAACTTTTGAGGTGTCATTTAACCTCTGCCCTCACCGGATATGCCCAGTACAAACAATGGCAGCTACCCCTGTGACCATGGCTCCCAGAAATCATGATGGTTCAGTTCAGTCTGACAGCTTGACCCCCCAGGGCTGGCTTGTTGAGAGCATGAATGTTTTTCATAAAGTGAGTCTTAGAAAGTTTTATCTAGATGGTTTTGCCTCCAGTTTTTACAGACCCAGAATGCTCCTCTTACGGAGAGAACTGGGCGATGCCATTGTCTCTCTGGTTACCCTAGGCCCACCCCGAAGACCCCAGTGTGTTTTTATTTCACCTTTATTCCATATTTGGGTAAGATTGAAAACCTGCAAACTCAGCCTCTGGTGTTAAGTGTTTTCAAGTTGTCCCCGACATGCAACAGAAACCCATATTTATCTTTTCCAAGTTGCTCATTTCTGGCCTGGAGGGCCACCCTTTACTGCTGTGTTGTGAGAGGTAGTGAATCCCTCTGTGTTCTGATTACACACTCCTCTGCCCTATCTTGTCTGAGCAAGCATCCTCCCTGAGCTAGCCATCCTGCCCAGGACCCTTACTCACTGCTGGACCTTTTCCAGTCCTGTTGTGTCATCAGCAAAGCAGCAGAGAACAGAATGGGGTCAATTGACTGTCATCATATAGAAAGATGAGCTGGTCTGTCACTTCCATACATTATTCTGCTGCACTTCTGGGTGGCTTATCCTTAGGAAAGATGATCCTGGAAGCCAGACAGGATTTCTGACTTCAAGGACTGTTTTCCTTGAGCTCGTTTATCTTCCTCTTGCCCAAGTCATTGCTGGCTGGCAGGTGTCTGCCTCCCACACAGCTGTCTCTCTCACACCCTCCACTGTTTCCTTCTGCTACGCTCAGCTGCTCTCCTACCCAGCTTGGAGTCACATGACCTCAGAGACTGCACTGTGTGCCTCTCCTCCAGATCACTCATAACCTTCACAATCCAGACTTGACTGTCAATCAAGCTGACTCTAGCATCATTTTTTTTTCTTCCTTTTTCTTCTGGAGATAGAGTCTCACTCTATAGCCCAACCTGATGCGGAACTTATTAAACAGTCTTGGCTGTCCTTGAGCTCTTGTTGGCTTGCCTCTTGCCTACCTAACTCTTAGTGGCTGAGATAACAAGTGTGAGCCCCCATGCTGGCTTCTGGCATATATATTATATATATATATATATATATATGTGTGTGTGTGTGTGTGTATATATACACACACATACACATATATACATATATATACATACACATACACACACATATATACATATATATGTTTCTTTTCTTTCTTGTTTCTTTTTTTAAAGATTTATTTATTTATTATGTATACAGTGTTCTGCCTGCATGCCAGAAGAGAGAACTGGATCTCATTATAAATAGTTGTAAGCCACCATGTGGTTGCTAGGAATTGAACTCAGGACCCCTGGAAGAGCAATCAGAGTTCTTAACCTCTGAGCCATCTCTCCAGCCCTGGTATAGATATTTAAAAGTATTTTTACTACTTTCAAAAAAGCATCTCTTCCTTAAGGACAGTTTAAAAAAAAGATTTATTTTTTATGTATAGTGTTCTGTCTGCTTGTATGCCTGCAAACCAGAAGAGGGCACCAGATTTCATTATAGATTGTTTTGAGCCACTACATGGTTGTTGGGAATTGAACTCAGGACCCTTGGAGGAACAGGCAGTGCTCTTAACTGCTACCTCTCCAGCCCAAGACAATTTTGAAAATATAAATAAATACAAAGAAAATGTAAAACTCGTAATCTTATCACCCAGAGTTAGCCTCTGCTACTATGTTGGTTTATGTTTGTACAGTCTTTTACTTGGAGTCACAAAACACACATGCTTTATTGTGAGTAATAGCCCTGATGGTCGTTATGTTAGCTAGCAAGGTGGCTCACATCTGCAATCCCAACACTGTGGAAGCTCCAAGTTCAAGAATTCAAGGTTAGATAGAGCTACATACAGAAATACTGTCTCAAAACAAAATGGCAACAAGCTAATTTACACAAAAATTTGCAATATATATACCATTTTATAAGACACAGAACAGTCCTTCAAAATTATTATAATTGGAGGCTGTAGAGATGACTGTCGGTGAAACATGGGGCTGAGTTTGAACACCAGCACACAGGTATGATGCTGAATATGGGGTGCACTTATAATTCCTGTGCTGAACTACAGAGCTGGAGATTGATGGATCCTGGGGTTTGCTGTCCACCCAGCCTAGCCTACACAGCAAGCCTCAGGCCAGTAAGAGAACTTGTCTTATAAAACAAAACTGGGATTGGCGAGATGGCTCAGAGGTTATGAGCACTGGCAGCTCCTTCAGAGGTTCTGAGTTCAATTCCCAGCAACCACATGGTAGCTCACAGCCATATGTAATGAGATCGGGTACCCTCTTCTGGTGTGCAGGAATAAATGCAGACAGAACACTGTCTAGATAATAAATAAATCTTAACAAAAAACAAAAACAAAACCAACCCTCCTTGGGGAATGGATGGGGGGATGGAGTAAGGGGGTGGCTGATGGAGGACTGGGAGGAGGGAGGAGAGAGGGAACAGTGGTAGATATGAAAAAAAAAAAACCTTAAAAAAAACCAAAACAACAAAACCAAGATGCATAGTGCCTGAGGTTGTCCTTTGGCCTTTACACACATGTGCACAAGGAACAGAATACATATGTATAGCATCACACAGACCTGGACATACATCACAAAAATATTACAATTGTATATATTAATAGGGTGCTATGGGATAGTTTGGCATATGTGTATACAATGAATAATGAAATAATCAGGAGAGCTAATATTTTTATCTCCTTAAAACATTTTTAGAAACTCCCATTAATGGAATGACTATACATATTTAAAAAATGACCATGCGTATTTCAATACATGTATGCCATATGTGATGATGGGGTACTGTGTAGCCCAGTGTGCTGGTTAAGTTTATTTTTCAACTAGACACAAGTTAGAATCTTCTGAGAAGAGGAACCTCAACTGAGAGATGCTTCCTTCAGATTGACCTGCAGGAAATATTAATAATTAATATGGGGGGGGCTGAGTGTTTTATGGGCAGTGTCATCCTTGAGCAAGTACTTGGTCCTAGGTTGTATGAGAATCAGGCTGAGCAAGCTATGGAGAGCAATCCAGTAAGCAGCATTCTTCCATGGTCTCTCCTTCAGCTCCAGGTTCTTACCACAAGCTCCTGTCCTGAAATTCTTCAGTGATAGGTTGCTTTCCAAGTTGTTTTAAGTCAGATAAAAATCACAGCCATGGAGAAATAAAGTAGGACATGGTTTGTGTTTTGGGTGATGTGTCCAAGAAGGCTTCATTAGACCTAAGGTAATGAGATATAACATTTTCTTCTAAGAGGTTTATAGTTTTAGCTCTTACATTTAGGTTGTTGAAATCCCAACTCCTATTACCTCAGAGTTTGACTGAATTTGGAGACAGGGCCTTTAAAGAGAAGATTCACCTCAAATGAACTTGTTAGTGGTAGGCTCTATCAAACCTGACTAATGTCTTAAGAGGAGACAGGGATGCAGACACACAGGAGGGAAATTATCTTATAGCAATGACTATCTATGAGCCAGTGTGGACTAGCTGCAACCACATCTGCCAACACCTTGATCTTATAAACTATTTTTTAAAATAATGCTGATGTTTGATAAACCACATGGATAGATTATAAGGATTCCTCACATTCCCCGTAGCTGAGCCTACTGGCTCAGGTGGGATGCACCTTGCACGGAGGCACGCCCCTGGGCGTGGCTATGTAAACCCTGCAGCACTGAGTATGGAAGCACCTCCCTGGACCATGGCTGGACCCGGAAGCACCTCCCAGGACCCATGACGCATACCGGTGCACGCCCCTTCCCTTAAAAGCGGCTGCAAGCGCGTGCTCTGTCCTTTTTTCTGTCCCCTGACTTCTGTTCTGCTCTTCTGTCTCTTTACCCACCTAGGACTTTTCTCTTAAATAAACACCATGCGTGGCCTTGCTAGTGTGTGCTTGCTTTTACACGCGGAACTAACACAGATGATGTATAAAATCCTCTGCTTGTATTTTCTTTCCATGCATTTCTACAAAATACTGCATCAAGCTTGCCTGGATGTGTGTGTTCATCTTAGAAATTTGATACTGGGAGCTGGAGAGATGGCTCAGAAGTTAAGATCATTGGCTGTTCTTCTAGAGGTCCCAAGTTCAATTCCCAGCAGCCATATGACAGCTCACAACCGTCTAAAATGAGATTTGGTGCCCTCTTCTGGCCTGCAGGCATACATGCCAGCAATACATGCCAACAGAATACTGTATAAATAAATAAATAAATAAATAAATAAATAAATAAATAAATAAATAATCTTTAAATAATAAATAAATCTTTAAAAACGAAGAAGTTTGATACCAACTATTCTGGTTAACAGTTTTCATGATAAAATACCCTATAGGAGGATAGGCTCATAGGGCCAAGGAAATTGGCTGAAACCAGTTGCCAAGGCATGCACATAATGTACTTACTTCTGAGCCAACCCGGAGTCTGCCTGAGGGCCTAGCAACAGCTGCTGTCCAGTGTTCCTGATCGCTTGGACTGTGCCTAGCAACAGATGCTGTCAGACCTCCTGATTGTACTCAGCCAATGAGGGACAGCCATGCAATATCACCAGATTGTGACACAGCCTGGGTGTTGGAAGAAGGGTATATATATATGGTTCTCCCCATTGCTGAATAAATGAGTTAGTCCTTTTCAACTGACTCCCAGGTCTGTGTCATTGACTCTGCACCTTTTGGCTCCCTCTCCTGAGGGAACTCTTAGGACCCAGCAAGAGAACCCTACAAAGAAAAGCTTTAAGTAAAGAACATTTTTACTTATATTTTTGTTTTTTCTTTAAATATTTATTTTTATTTTATGTGAATTGGTGTTTTGCCTGCATGTATAACTGGGTAAGGGTGTCAGATCTTGGAATTACAGACAGTTGTTAGCTGCCATGTGGATGCTGGGAATCGAACTCAGGTCCTCTGGAAGAACAGCCAGTGCTCTTAACTGCTGAGCCATCTCTCCAGTCCTTGTTTTGTTTTTGAAGACAGGATTTGTTGCGTTTTCATATGCTATGGAGTTTTCCTGGTGTGGCTGGCAGATGGGGATAGATGGAGAGAGAGGGGCTCCATGCCCCAAGAGCGCACTGTGGACAGTGGCAGTGGAACAGGAGACACTTAGTCTGAGTCTATGTAGAAAAACTATTATTATGAAGAGAGGGAGAAAAAAATATATGTTATATATATTTATATATAGAGAGAAGGGAGAGGGGAGAGGAGAGGTGAAGAGCACGCCTCTCTGGCAAGATGAGGAAAAGGGAGGACAAAGGACCAGTTGGGAATCCTTAAATGGAGCTTGACATCAGAACTCAGGGCAGGGCAGGCCAATTGCCATCAGCAAGGTGTGGCTTCAGGGGCTGGAACAGAATCCTAACAGGTGTAACAATTCTGGCTTTCCTGGTACTCACTCTGTAGATCAGGCTGGCTTCAAACCCCCAGAGATCCACCTGCCTCTGTTTCTCAAGTGCTGGGATTAAAAAAGTAGACCACCACTGCCTGGCCTTTGTACTTTTATCAGTTATAGTTCACAGGCTGGAGAGATGGCTCGGCAGTTGGGAGTGCTGACTGTTCTTCTGGAGGACGTGAGTTCGATTCCCAGCATCCACATGGCAGCTGACAACCATCTGTGATTCCAAGATCTGACACCCTTACATGGTTGTACATGCAGGCAAAACACCAATTCACATAAAAAAAATTCACTTAGGATCCATTGATATGGGGAAAAGGAAGGCAAGAAGATACAATGGCTTAGAGACAATGTATGTGAATGCATGTGACCATGTGCATGTGTGCAGTGGAGGTTGAACTAAGTCAGATGGGTGAATAACAACCTTTACAGTAGAGGTATGTCACAAAGCCAAGGGCGTTTAAAAGAGTATAATACTTGTGTTATCAAATGTCACCAAAGGTTCTAGTTATATGAGGACTCCAAAATGGATGGTGGCATTTAAGATGAAATCAGTCATTCTGTGGTGGAGTCACAGCCATGAATGCACAGGCTTCTGAAGAGGAAGGGATGCATGTGGAAGACTTCTAAGACATCCATAAAAGAGAATACAAAAGGAGCAGTCGGTAGCTGGAGCGGAATTTTCTTTCTTAAGAGAGGAGGACTGAACACTATAGACAGTGTAGGAAAAAGTCCAGTAGAAAGAGACATCAACAGCCTTGAAATATGAGAAGAAAATAAGCATCTTGAAAAGTCTTGTGAGGATGTGAGCTTATACATCTCAAGAGACAAAAAGGTGTAAATTACTGACTTTCTGGAGTTTATAATAGCATAGCTCAAATTTGAAATGAGACGCCAGGCAATGTTTGATTGTTTATTTTCCACAGAGGTTCATTCTGCATCCCAGGCTGGCAGGAAGTTCACTTTGTAGTTCAGGACAGCCTCACACTCGGGATGATCCATTTGCCTCAGCCTCTTGGGTGTAGGAATACAGGTATCCAAGACACCATGCTGGACTTCTACAGCTTCAAGGTACATACTCTACCTTTTTCCTCCAACAGCGTCACTGTTTTTACCCTTTCAGTACCTTTCCCACGGACGAGCTCACTAAATGGCAAGAGAAGAAACTAAGTGAATCTTATCTGAGTGTTTTAACATAGTTAGAGCAGTCACCACCCAGCAACAAGTGAGTCTCCTCCAACATGTAAAATAGTCGCACGATTCATGTGGGAAAAGTGATGTATCCCTCTTCCAGAGAAATCCATTTACTTAAAGTTTTATCAGTACTGCGATTGCCTCACCATAGGAATTTAAAAATAGGGTTAAAATAGGAGGAAGAGGGTGTTCTAGAGGCAGGCTGCCAGTCTGATCACTGCAGGCGGCACGATCTGCCTTTCCATAAGGTGCCAAAACGCTACAAAAAGCACCCTCAAGGCGCACAGGCCTGGAGTTGCTTCTCTTCACACATGCACATTCACATGCACCAATGGTCCAATGGACCATTTAAATAATGTTGAGGGAGGAAAAATTGACCTTTTGAGCCATTAAAAAAGGGCTTGACTGTTCCTAAAGTGTTTGGAAAGGATTCCATAAAAAAATGATACCGGTGAAGCTGCACACGCCTTTATTCTCAGCATCTTGAGACAGAGGCAAGTGGATCCCTCTGAGTTCAACTTCAGTCTGGTCTACAAAGAGAGTTGCAGGACAGCTTGGGCTACACAGAAAAACCTTATCTTGAAACAAACAAACAAAAATAAAAACAAAAAGCTAATATGAGAGTCTGAGATAGTTCAGCAGTTAAGATCACTTTGATGTTATCAGCGGACCTGGATTTGATTTCCCAGCACCCACTTGGGAATTTTACAGTTGCAGGAGATCCAACACACTCTTCTGGCCTTTTAGTGCGCACGAGTGGTACACACATACTTGTAGGCCAAACATACATATAACATAAAAAAAAAATCTTTAAAAAATGGTAATATGAGCTAGCTTCGTAAATCTCTGTCACTCCTGCTCCTTTACCCAACCTGTTTAAAGTCTAAATGTTTCCACTTTCAGCAACTAAGCGGAAGTAATCTGTTCCTCCTCATCCTCTTATAGCATCCGCCTGTGGTTTGGCTTTGCACAGGTAACTGAGCTCTGTCGTTCTCAAGGCTGCTTTTCCCTCTAAATTACGCGCTCCTGGGGACCAGGGGCTGTGACCCAGACCGTGTCCACGGTGCACCAGGCGCAGAGTCGACTGCTCAGCGAGCTTGCTGAGTCAATATGGAAAGTCACTCGGGGCAGGACCCCGCGCTCGAGGCGCGGGTGAGTGAATCATTCACCGGGTGTCTCTTTGCATTCCTTACGGCACAGTCACGTCGGTGCAGCATCCAGCCGCCGGGCAGCTACCTGTGGAGTGGAAGCGCGCCTCCGCCTCGGTGGCCAGCATACCGCAGAGGCCCGGAGGGGGCGCGCGAACCCGCGGGAGGGTACTCGGCCGCCTCCCCGCCCCCTCTCGCGGCGGAAGCCCCGCCCCTCCGCGCGCCCGCCTGCCCGCCTGCCCTGGGCGCGCGCCCGCCCTCGCCCTCGCGCCCTCGTGCCCTCGCGCCGGGGGCGGGCTCGCTGCGCGTGCCGGGCGGAGAAGCGGCGCGAGCCGGCGCCCGGGAACGTTCACTGCGGGGGAGACTCCGGGGCCTGAGTGGGCGCCGTCGCCTCCGCCGCTGCCGCTGCTTCAGCCGCCTTAGTGGAGGGGGCCGGGCCGGAGGAGGCTGCGGCCGCTGGAGAGCCTCGCGACGCCCCCTCAACTCCCGCCGGGAAGTGAGCCAGGTGGGGAGTTTCGTCCGGGCTGGAGGAGCGAGAAGGGAGCCTGCGGGGTGGCGGAGCGCGCGGCCCTGGAGCTGCGACCCTTGGGAGACAGCACGCCGGGACGGGGAGGGGGTCCTCTGGCCACCCGCGCGCACGGCAGCGGCGGGGCGCAGAGCTGGGCTGCGCGCGCCGGCTGATGCAGCTGGAGCCCGGCTCGCCCGGGAGGAGGCTCCGCGTTAGGTGCTGAAGGGGGCGAAGGCGGCAGGTCCTGGCAGAGGGCAGGTGAGGGAGGCAGGCCCTGGCAGAGGAGGGAAGAGAATTCATTCCAGATCACCCCTCCATGACTCCAGGTAGACGAACCTGTCCACCCAGGTCACCCTTGATGGGCCCAGTGTCCCGAGAAGAGGGAGGATGCAGCTGATGAATGCTTACGGTTCAATTCCCGTGCCAGGCCTTGGGGAACCAGGGAGACCTTCCAGCCGTCTCTGCAAGCGTTTATTGATTAGCTACGGAGCTGGGGACAACCGTGGGCAGCCCCAGGGTCAGGACTTACTCACTCCCAGCCATCATTTGCTGTTGAAGTGCTGACAGTTGGGCTGTGAAAAGTATGCATATAAAATGTAAAGTGCTCAATTGCACGTCTTCTTGCTCCGTTCACTTCGGGTCCCTTTAGTGTAATTCTCAGCCCTGGGAAACTGGAGCCGTAAGTTGCTTGGTTTGTGGAGAAAGTAGGCTACTCAAGAGAAGCTGGTGGGAGCTGTTGATAAGAGGTTGGAAGGGTCTTGGTGACGTTTCTAGGGAGGGAAAGGAAAGATTGAAAGAGTATCTTGCCTTCCCAAGTAGAATTAAGCTCCGTGCTCAATCCTCAGATTGTGGCCTGGATCCCTGTTAGTCTTGCAATTGATGTCCATTGCATGAGTGAATGGAGGAAGCAGGGGTTAGATTTTATATGTAGTGTAGGTCTCTCTAGAGGTAGGGATGGATGGCTGATGTCCTTTGGTCCTCAGATTCTCTTTTTGCCTCCTTATATAGCTCAGGGTTTTAGGCGATGGCCAGGTTAAAACAGTGGCCTGGGGGGCTGACTCCGGTGGTTTGTGGCCACTCTTCTAGATCCACGTGGTTCTTGCATGTTGGGCACCAGGTGCTTGTTCTTTGGGTGGTCGCTTGAGATCCGGTTCCGGTCCTTTTTCTCTCATTGGCGTTGTTTGAGAAGGATGGAGGGTGCACTTTTATAATTTCTGTTTTGCTTCTTGGGTTTTGGCTCTGAGGTGAGAGAATGCTTATGCTTCGTCAGTTCTGTAAGGGCTGGAGTTCTGTCCTCTGCCTTGGACTCTCCAGTCCTGGGTTGCTGTTTCCTTCTCCTGGCTTGCACTGCTTGTTCGGTGACTTTGCTTGCCAAATTAAAACTTGACCTTTTATGAGTTCTCTGAGGATTTTTATCAGACATAAGTGGAACTGCCTCTGAAGGGGGTTGTGCATTCAAGGTGGTGCTGGCGGGGTCTTTACATTCAATGAATTTTGCCTGGGAGATAGAATTTCTACTTATAGTTAAAATATTAAAGTTCACGGAATTTCCAGTTATCAATTAGTTTATGTCTTAGTTGTTAACATATCTGAGCTTAGTTTCCTTATTAAAAAAAAATAAGAGTAATATTAATTCAATTGGCATTGCATATGTAGTAAGTATATAAATTAATTTTATTCTATTTAGTGTTTGCACTTCAGGATGCAACCTTTAAGTGTTTATAAGTTTTGTTTTGGGGTGCCTATGTGGCTCTGCAACTTGGGGTGCCTTGTTTTAGGCTTTCTAATATTGTTAGGTATTTAATTTATATTTATTTTTTAAAAAATCAATATCTTTCTCCTTTCACCCTCATTTTTTGAAACAGTGTCATGATGTACCCAGCTGACCTGGCATTCCCATACTGTAGCCAAGGCTATAGCTGACCTTGAACTTTGGCTGTCCTCCGGCTAGTCTCCAGTGTGAGCCACCATGCCTGGTTAAAACAACTGTTTTTGTTGTTTTGTTTTTAAGATAGGGTCTCTCTATGTAGCCCTGACTGACTTTTAACTGTGGCTGTCCTCCTGCTCCTGTGTGCCGGGATTACAGGTGTGTGCTATTGTGCCTTCTTGATGTATAGTTTACATGTGATAAAATGGATGGAATTTACATGTTGAATTGGCTGTTCTGAAAAACTATACTTATTTTGGGGTGTGGTGGCACACACCTTTAAATCCCAGGCCTCTGGAGGCAGAGGTGGGCTGACCACTGCTAGTTCAAGGCTAGCGGGGATTTCATAGGGAGATACTGTTTCAACAAAAAATAAAAACAAGAGGGAAACAAAGTGACAAAAGCCACTCCCCCCCCCAAAAAAAAGCAGGAAAGCTATGTATACTTTGTAACCTATCCCAATCAAAATATATACATTTGTATCACCAGAAGGCTAACTTACTCTGTCTTTGAGGATAGCCCTGCCCTGTTTTACTTATTTACACAAGCATTAGAGCTGTGGTTTCTAGTTGTCAGGGCCGAAGGCTGTCCAGTGTTAGAGGTGCCTTTTTGTCATTTGCATTGGAGTCTCTGGGCCTGGCTGCTCCTGGAGTCATAGTGGCTTGTGCAGCTCAGAATGCTTACTTGCTTATAAAATACTAGAGTAAAAAGCCCCTTGACATACCTATTCTTTTTCTAGTTACTTACCAGTTTGTTATTTTCTTCCCAAGCCTTTTTCTATGCATTTTGCTTTTTTGCATGTGTATGTGATACATATGAGTGTGCATATGGGTATCCATGTACATGTGTGTACATGCCCTTGAAAGCCCAAAGCTGATACTGGATGTTCTCAATTGCTCTCTTATTAAGTTCTGTCTCCTGCTGAACCTGGAGCTGTCCAGTTTGGCTAGTCTAGCTAACCAGTTTGCTTTGGTGATTCCCTACCTGTCTCCAGAGTGCGGGTATTATAGGTGGCTGCCATATCTTCATGGTTCTATATAGAGTCTAGAGATTTGAACTCCACCTTTATGCTTGTGTTGTGACAAGTGCTTTATCTATGGAGTCATTTCTGTTTCTCTCTATGTGTTTTACTATAGCATACTGTCCAGGTTGGTTCCCCGCCCCCAGTTTATTTTTGAGATTCTTTTCCATGTTGGAACATAGGGATCTACAGGGCTCATCTTTACTGTGTGATTTCTTAGTAGTATGTAGTGCAGTGTATTTACTATATTTAAGCCTTTCTTCATTAATGATAATTGTTCAGTGAACAGAAAGCAAATACACCTTCCACTTTAAGGCTTTGATTTAAGACGAGAGTGTGTTAGAATTTTGTGCATATTTTGGAATGGTTCACATATACCTGGTTATCTGGTGGCAGGTTTCTATGGCAGGAACAGCAGAAGGCAGTGGTGGATAGCAGGAGACTCTTAATGCTGTTTCTATATAGAAAACTTTATTGTCAGGTGAGTATGGTTATGATTAACAGAGAGGTTATGGTTATAATAGCAGAGAGGGCAAGAAGAAAGAGAAGAAGGGGAGAAGGGGAGAAGGAAGAAAGGGAGGAGAGAAGTAGGGAGCTCCAGAGAAAGGACAAAGGGAGAGAGGGCGAGATGCACCTGAGAATCTTGCTTTAAATGGAGCTTGACGTCAGAGCTCAGAGGGCATGGCTCTTAGAGACTAACTGCACACACACACACACACACACACACACACACACACACAGACAGAGAGACAGAGACATACACACAGTGTATTATTTAGGTGTATACAAGCTTCAATGTCATAAATATATAAAAAAATGTCTCCCAAATGGCTCCATCTGTGTGTGTGTGTGTGTGTGTGTGTGTGTGTGTGTGTGTGTGTGTGTTTTCAGAAAAAAATTCTGAAGCTGGTGATATGGCTCAGCAGGTAAAGGCACCTGTCCCCAGTCCTGATGACCTGTGTTCAGTTCCTGGAACCCACATGGTGGAGGAAAAGAACCTTGTCCTCTGACCTCCACCTAATATAGCATGTGGGTACCCACACATACACACAAGTAAGTGGAGTAAAGAATAAAAAATTGAAAAAAATTACTCTAGCTCAGGCTATAAATTATACTTCCTAGTTTCTTTTACTTAGTAATATGTATTTATGATTCTTACATATTGGTTTATGGGCTGAAGTCTTATTTCCTTTTAGCAACAAATAATACTTCATTCAATGCAAATACCACTTTTTAAAAAATTTATTTATTTAGTGAAAGGTTTTGGTCATTCTGAATAAAACTGTTGTAATCTTCTGTGTGCAGATGTTTGTTGTTTTTTTGTTTGTTTGTTTGTTTTTAACACACTTGGATAAATTAGGAGCACAATACTAGACCAGAATATGCCAGATTAAATAAATGTTTGGCTGTATATTCCAGATCAAATATATGTTTGGCTTTATAGGAGACTGCTGAGCTGGCTTCCAAAGTGATCATTTTGCATTGGCAATATTTTTTTAACATTTATGTCCAAGTGCTCCAAAATATCTTAGTGATATCTGTAGTTGGTTTTTTATTCTTTTGCTCATAGCTCCCAAATAAATCATATGGAATTGTATTGTTACTTATAAATTCCCAGCATTAGCTTGGTTTGTTTCCTGCCAGCTTTTCTTAAATTATTTACCTATCTCTGTTTCTGTATGCCTTTCCTTACTTCGTAATCTGTGGCTTGCTGTGTAGCTGGGTGGCTGGCCCTGGAGTCCTCCTCCTAATCTACCCTTTAATCTTTTCTTCTCAGATTTCTCTTCCTATTTATTTATCCTCTCTGCCTGCCAGCCCCGCCTATTCTTTCTCCTGCCTTGCTATTGGCTGTTCAGCTCTTTATTAGATCATCAGTTAGTTTAGACAGGCAAAGTAACACAGCTTCACAGAGGTAAAACATGTAACATAAAAGAATACAACACATTTTTGCATCATTAAACAAATGGTATTTAGCTTAAACAAATGTAACACCTCTTAAAATGATATTCCACAATAGAAATCAGTCTTGTCATGCTGTGAGCTCACTGTCTGGGATGAACTAATAGTCAGTTACTACTGTTGATGGTTTGCTTTTAGCATAGTTTAGCTCTGTGTTTTGAAGCTTTGATTTATGAATTCATTCTACTTTGGTTTTTTCTTTATATACATAAATATATATATTTAAATACAGATTTTATTTGTGTAGCCTGCTTGTATTGGAACTCACTGTATAGATCATGCTAGCCTTGAACTCAGAGATCTGCCTCTGCCTCTCAAGGGATCAAAGGTGTGTACCACTACCACCTGCCTTAAATGTCTTTTTTTCCTCTTTCTGTGCTCACCCTTTTGTATATTTTATGTGGGATTTCAGGTGTTCAGCTGGCCTGCAGGGCTCCCAGTCTAGAATCAGATATGACTAGGGGTCAAGGGTCCTGCCCTTGGAAGTAGCTGACTTAGATCCGATCATAAATGTATTTCTTGGTTCAGTTCCTCTCCACAAGTCTGTTTGCACCTTCCCACTCTTCTAAACCCAGAGCATTATATAATCTGCATTTTCCGAAGAGACTGACAGTGGCATTTTAGGTTTCTTCACAGCTCCAGCCTTATCCCTGGTCTTCAGCTGTGTGTCTGGCTTAATGCCTCATATTTCCCACTCTCCTTTGCTTGGAATTGTGTTCTCTCGCAGGAGGTACAGGTTCTGGACTCAGAATTCTGAAAGTCTATAGCTTCATCCTGCTCATAATTCTGTTTCTTGTTGTGTTTCTGATCCCACTGGAAGTTTTTCTCATTTTTAAGCTTTGTCTTTTGATTTTTATTACATTTTCCCCATTGATTTGAAGCAGAGGGGTTGCAGTGAGGTGTCTCCTATGTTAAATAAAGGTGTGAATTGATCTTAGGGTCATATCACTGTCTTATTGTTTTTCCTTCTTGTACCAGAGTTGACAATGGGCACAAAAAAAAAAAAAATGTTTTTTCTTTTCTGAATGGATACTTACAGTGTTTTGCTAGTACCTGTAAAATTTTTCTTAAGACTTGGTTGATGTTTCTTGTCAATTTAAGGATGTTTCTTTTATACTTATTTTGTTTTATTGAGTGTTGAATTTTACCAATGGCTTATTTTTAGTATTTGTTGAAATGATTTCTTTTTTCTTTCTCTTTAGTATGGTAGAAATAGGGTAGATAGATGGGGCTAGAGAGATGATGGCTCAGTGGTTAGGAGTACTGGGGGCTCATCTAGAAGACCTGAGTTTGATTCCCAGCATGGCATGGTAACTCAGAACCATCTGTAACCCCACTCTCAAGGATCCAGTACCCTCTTCTTGCCTCTGTGGGCCCTGGGCAAGTGCATGGTGCACAGACCTACATATGCAAAATATCCATATACATACAAATTAAAAATTAAAAACAAAAGAAATAGGATGGACCACCTTGTGTTGTAGTCAATTGAAAGATGTGTCTACAATCTAATTTTTTCTTTGTTTAAAAAAAAATTTCAGAACAGAGTCTCAGTTTGTGATTACTGGCTGGCCTAGAGCTCACTGTTTAAGCCAGGCTGGCTTTAATTCATGGCAGTTTTCCTGCCTCAGCTACCCAAGTGCTGCTGGCATTAGAGGCATGTGACACTCTGCCCAGTTATATAAATTATTTATATAGAGAGTGAGTCCCACTCTCTATATTTATCTGTAGCAGGCGCAGATAAAGTCTGCCTGTCACCATACCCACAGCTGCTACTGAGGGAGTTTGCACGGCTACCTACCTCCACCTCCAATTGAGTGAACAGATAATGACTGGGGTCCCTGAAGGACAGACTCAGACCACGCCCAGAGAGGTGACAGGAGGCACACAAGCCCGAGTGTCACAACTGACCAGGAGCCACCTAATCGTGAACCACTGAAGCCATGGGCAAACGTCAGTGCAAAAACTTACATAATAATACAAAGAACAACAAGGTAACTCCAGAAGAAAGTGGCGATCTTACAAATACAAGACCTGAACTGAGCAATGAAGAGGAAACAGAAGGAAGCAACACCAAAAATTCCTTTTTGATGATCATCGAAGCTCTCAAAGAGGATATGAAAAATATCCTTAAAGAAATAGAAGAAAATACAAACAAAAAATTGGAAGAGATGAACAAATCAATGAAAAAAACATGCCAGGAACTAAAAGCTGAAATAAAAGCTGAAATAAAAGCTGAAATAGAAGCAATAAAAAAGGCACAAAATGAGGCAAAGATGGAAATAGAAAACCTGAAGAAAAAAGCTGGAACCACAGATACAAGCATAACAAACAGAGTTCAAGAGACAGAAGATAGAATCTCTTAAGTAGAAGACTCAGTAGCTCAAATAGATATATCAGTCAAAGAAAATAGTAAAACTAACAAAGCCATAACTCAAAATGTTCAGGAAATCTGGGACACCATGAAAAGACCTAATTTGAGAATAATAGAAATAGAATACTATACCCTGCAAAATTATCAATCACCATAGATGGAGTAAACAAGATATTTCAGGACAAAGTCAGACTGAAAGAATATCTATCTACCAATCCAGCACTACAGAGAGTATTAGAGGGAAAACTACAACCTAAGGACCCCAGATACACCCACGAAATCACAAACAATCAATAATTCCATAGAAGAATACCCTAGAGAAAGGAAATACAAACAAGTTACCACCAAAAATGGCAGGAAATATGAATCAATGGTCACTAATTTCCCTTAATATCAATGGTCTCAACTCTCCTATAAAACGTCACACACTAACAAGATGGATACAACAACAGAAGCCATCCTTCTGTTGCCTACAAGAAACACACCTCAACCGCAAAGACAGACTCAGGCTTAGAATAAAGGGTTAGGAAAAGATTTTCCAGTCAAATGGTCCTAAGAAACAAGCGGGGGTTGCAATCCTAATATCTAACAAAGTAGACTTTAAGCTAAAAGCAATTGAAAGGGACCAAGATGGTCACTACTTATTCATCACAAGAAAAATTGGTCAAGAGGAGATTTTAATCTTAAATATTTATGCCCCTAATATAAGGGCACCTACTTATGTCAAAGAAACACTGCTAAAGCTCGAATCCCACATCAATTCTTACACCCTAATAGTGGGAGACTTCAATACCCCACTTTTAACCCTGGATCAACCAGACAGAGTCAATAGAGAAATAAGGAGTCTAAAAGAGGTTATGATGCAAATAGATTTAATAGATATCTACAGAAGTTTCCACCCAAATGCAAAGGAATATACATATTTCTCAGCTCCTCATGGAACTTTCTTCAAAATTGACCACATAATTGGTCATAAAGCAAATATCAGCAGATACAAAAAAATGGAAATAATCCCATGTAACATATCGGACCACCAGGGCCTAAAGTTAGAGTTCAACAACATCAAAACCAAAAGAAAGCCTACCAACTCATGGAAACTAAACATCACTCAGCTGAACCATCTCTGGGTTAAGGAAGAAATTAAGAAAGAAATCAAAGTCTTCCTAGAATTTAATGAAAATGAATCCACAACGTATCCAAACTTGTGGGACACAATGAAAGCAGTTTTAAGAGGAAAGTTCATAGCGCTAGATGCCTATATGAAAAACCTAGAGAAATCCCACACTAGAGACCTAACAGCTCAGCTGAAAGCCTTAGAACAATTAGAAGCGAACTCACCTAGGAGTAGATGGCAGGAAATAATAAAACTTAGAGCTGAATAAAAAATAAAAAAATTATTTATATATATAGTTTTTATATATAAGATGATTATATATGTTTTCTCATATATATGTGTGTGTACATGTACATATATATATATGTACACACACACACACACATATTTGGTTTTTCAAGACAGGATTTCTTTGTGTAGCCCTGGCTGTCCTAGAACTAGCTCTATAGACCAGGCTCACCTTGAACTCACCTGCCTCTGCCTCCCAAGTGCTGGAATTAGAGACATGCACCACTACAGCTTGGGAATGTTTTTATATTTTTTGAAACAGCCATATGAATGGCCTCAAACTGTATGTAGCTGGGGATGACCTGAACGTCCAGCCCTTCTGCCTCTATCTCCTGAGTGCTTTATGCTTTATGCAGTTTGATGTTAGAACTCAGGGCTAGCAAACACGATAAGTATTTCCTGCATGTTGGTCAAACACTCCAAATGAGCTGTACTTCCAGCCCCTGGATTTTTATGTGTATTACTAAAACTGTCTATAAATTAAAACAGGACTGAAATGCTGTGATAATCAGGTTTGGATGAAATATCTTTGCAACTGAGCTGTACTATAGTACAGAGTGCCTGACAGTTGACATTTATTAGGCTCTTAGGTTGTTCCCAGCATTGTGTTAAACATTTCACATGATTTGTTTGCTAGTTAGCATTGTGCTGTTGAGGTTAAGTTCAGCTGTTCAGAATTCTGGGTAGTTGTAGAGTATGTTACTGAAGTTTTTTTTTTTTTTTAATTTTTATTGGAACCCAGAGAATGCTCTGAGATTTGGTACAAAAAGATATCTAGGGTTTTAAATTTATTTTCTCTGGCACTCTTTCTAATCTGAAAGAGAAAAGAATAAGTATTAGAGCAAGGATATTTGGGAATTTTCCCCAAGTGATCAAGGAAGTAAAGTTCCCCCCCACACACTGCTTCTCTGTGTAGCTTTGGTTGTCCTGGAACTTACTCTGTAGACCAGGCTAGCCTCAAACTTAACAGAGATCCACCTGCCTCAGCCTCCCGAATGCTGGGATTAAAGGTGTACCACCATGCCTTTAGTTTAGGTTTTTTTTTTTTTTTTTTTTTTTTTAATTAAAGGTAGTTTTGACTACATTAGTGACAGTCTAAGCTTAGACCTACCTGTGTATCACAGGAACAATCAGGGAATCTAACAGACTTTTTTCAGGAGACTATATATTTGCACATGGATTTTACATACCCAAGTGCTGTGTGTGTGTGTGTGTGTGTGTGTACATACACACACGAGGGTGCGCCTGTGCCTCTGCTTGTGTGTGATGGTGTGGAGGACAACCTCAGATGTTGTTGCTCAGGTACCATTCACCTTGGTTTTTGAGTTAACCTCTCTTCCTGGCAGGTTTTCAGATTTGACTAGAGAGTACAGCAGATCCACCCTCCTTTGCCTCCTCGGGGCTGGGATTATGAACTGTTTATCACCAAGCTTGGTTTATTTACTTACCTTTTGGCTTATGTGTATGCATGTTCATATATACGTGAAGGCTGGAGACTGATGGGTGGTGTCTTCCTTGAGTGTTTCTCTGCCTTTCATACAGGTCTCCCACTTGAATCCAGAGCTTGTGGATTGAGCTGAGTAGTGAGTCAGCTTGCTCTGGGGAGCCCCATCTTTGCCCTCTGAGTACCTGGATGAGTGCAGGCTGCCAGGCCCATTTCACATTTATGTGGGCATTAGGAATCCAAATCTTAGACCTCATGTTGTGTGGCCAGTGCTTTACACCATGAAACTATTCCCACCCAGCTCCTAGGATTCCTTTTTTAAAACACAGGTTCACATGAACTCAGGTCTTGGTGCTTTCAAGACAAACGCTTCACTGCCTGACCAGCTCCCTAGCCCCATACCTGAACGCTTTGATGTGACAGGGGTGCAAAGGTCAGAAAACTAACAAGGCAATTCAAAGGAAAGGGAGGCTCATTTAACACTTAGTGTAGTACAGAGACTTCTGGAAACATTTCCAAAGTGTTCTCTCCACCGTCTGCATTAGTCTGTGTGTGGTGGCAATTACTTAGCCTCTGCCTGTAGACAGTGTCCAGCTCTGTAGCACATTGTCTTCCCAGGACAGAACAGACAGAAGGGTCCTTGTTGCCCTCTCTCCTGAAGCTCATCAAAGACACTGCTGTTCTGGTGATTTCTTTCCTTTTTCATTTACTTCTGCTTGTTTTGCAAAGGGTGATGTGCACAGTGGGATGGAGATGAAGGGCTTTCATGGCCACCTCATTGACTACCTACAGTAATTGCTTCATGATCGTAGGTCTCAGTGTTCTCAGCTGGTTCTAGCATCCACAGCCCTGGCCTGTTCCTAAGGCCTGTCTATCTAGCACAGTCCGGATTTCTCAGCCTAGGGTTTTTTTTTTTTTTTTTTTTTTTTTTTTTGAGACATGCTGAGTCTTCCTATATTCCCAGGCTGGCCTTGAACTCAAAATCCTTTTGCCTCAGCCTCCTGAGTGCTGGGATTACAGGCAAAGCCACATCTGGCTGTTTTGTTTGTTTTCTTTCTTTTTTTTTTCCTTTCTTCTTTTTTTAATATTTATTTTTACTATTTTATGTGAATTGGTGCTTTGCCTGCATGTATAACTGTGTAAGGGTATCAGATCTTGAATTACAGACAGTTGTTAGCTGCCATGTGGATGCTGGGAATCAAACTTGGGTCCTCCAGAAGAACAGTCAGTGCTCTTAACCGCTGAGCCATCTCTCCACCCACTTTTTTTTTTTTTTTTTTTTTTTTAAGCTATGACTTTTTCCAAAATTGAGAAGTGTCAGACATGGGAAAAGGTGCTGTAGGCAAGGTAACAAGAAAATTAATTAGTTGTGTTTTATTATTATGCAACCCATCCACTGACACTTCATCTGAAGACAGGCCTCAGTGCCATGTGCTAGGGGATGGGAGCTGATGGTGGCAACACCTCAGCCTGGGGAGGTGATTCTCCTGTTCTGTCTGCTTATCCTGTTTGGATATACTGCTGCTCACCTCTGCCTAGCTCAGTGGGCTTTCAGATTGTATTATTTGATTTGAAGGAAATGACTTTGTTAAATAGATGACTGGCTTAACAGAATTCCCACAAAGAAACTGCAGAGTAGATTTTTGGCCAACTGAAAAGTAAAGTCATAATACAAGCATACTCCAGAGCAAGGAAAAGCAGAATGGACACTGTGTCTGTTTGTGTGATGAGCTTGTTGTCAATCAGATGCAAATACAAAAGCAATAGTCTGCTCAGACTGTTGTAGAATCAGCCAAAAACAAACAAAAAGCTCCTATAATTATTAAAAATGCTATTTGTGTACACTATTGAGTATATTATTCCCCAAGGTAATATTATGATGATGTATGATATTATGGACTAACAGTATTGTTTGTGAATTTTTTTTTATTGTTTTAGTTTTTTGAGACAAGGTTTCTCTGTGTAGCCTTGGCTGTCCTAGAACTAGCTCTGTAGACCAGGCTAGCCTTGAACTCACAGAAGTCCAACTGCTTCTGCCTCCCAAGTGCTGAGATCAAAGTGCACCACCACCACTCAGCTAAAAAGCTTTTTTTATTTGTGTGTGTGTGTGTATATGTATATACATACATACAGAGACAAGGTCTTATCTTACTGTGTAGCTCTGATTTACCTGGAACTCACTCTGTAGACCAGGCTGGCCTAAACTCACAGAGCTCTGCCTGTCTTTGCCTATCAAGTACTGGAATGAAAGGCATGCACCACCATACCTGGCTGTTTGTGATATTTTAGAACTAAGCATGCAGAATTGGAGGCAAACTAAACTGAAAGGCTTTTTATTCATTTTTGAGACACTCTTGTAATTCACCCTGGGCTCAAATTCTTTATGTAGCTAAGCTTGGCCTTGAACTCCTGATGATTCCCTCTGCCTCTACCTCCCAGTGCTGGAATTATAGGCATATGCCACTATATCTAGTTCTTTACTGAAAAAATTTTCAGTATGATTGAAATTTTGTGATAATCTAGTAATTAACGTATTACTAACTCAGTGATACATTTTTAGAATTTTTTTACTTTAGGAGTGACAGACAGAATTCTCCATGACATGTCTGATAGTCTCACTGTGTGCTTTATCTAGGTACCTTCCCGTCTCCCCTACTCAGTCTCTGTCACCTGTCTGCTATCTCTGGTCATGAACTTGGGGTACTGCAGAATGTGGTGTTTTCATGTTCACATTTTTCCCCCTTTATATTTTTCACTTGTGTTTAAACTTCCTTTGCGTGATTTCCTGACTCAGCACTTCATCCTTTTTATTGCTTTAGGAACAAGAACTATAGTTTATTTACACAGCTACCTGTTAAAGGGCATCTTTGTTGCTTCCAGGTTTTGTCAACTAAAAGTAAAACCAATTGGAGTTGGTTGTGGAGGAGCACATCTTTAACCCTAGCATTAGGTAGTCATTAAAAAAAAAAGAGAGACTAAAACTACTCAGGTGTAGTGGCACACACCTGTAACCCCAGCACTTGGGGAGTACATACAGAAGATCTGGCATTCAAGGCCAGCCTCAGCTCCATAGTAAATTTGAGGCTAGCCTGGGCTACATAGCAAGACTATCTAAAAATAAAACAGAAACGTTTGAATGGAAGTTTTATGTGACATAAAATTTGAGTTCAGTTGGGTAAATAACACATAGTGTGACTTCTGGGTCATATGATAAGAAACTGCCTGTTGCTGTGTAGTGAAACTGCTTGTACATTGTCTAGTAAGAGGTAGGAGTTTCTTTTGCTCTCTATTGTCAAAATTTGTATTGTCAGTTTTTTCAGTTTTAGGTCCTTTAATAGATACATCATGGTATCTCTTTACTGTTTTAACTTACATTTTAAACTTATTGAACATACTCTTACATTATTAATTACTTTGTATCTGTATCTGCAAGACAATTATAAAAATTTAATAATGTAAGTTTAAATTTTGGCCACTTAAAAACATTTGTTTTTGGGCTGGAAAGATGGCTCAGAAAAAGTATTCATTGTGCGTGTGATGTGGGTGTGGCCACTTGTGCGGTGGTGTGATTTATATGTCAGAGGACAGTCTTGGAGTGTCGTGCTTTCATGAGGATTCTGGGGATCAAACTCAGCCCAACCGCGCTTTTACTCACAGAGTCACATCACTGGCTTGGAAATTCTTTATTCTACTCATTTTCACTTTTTTATAATAACTTTGCAGAATAGTTAATTTTGATAAAACTCAACTTAGAATATTTTTTTAAATCTCAGTAGTTGTTGTTCTGTGTAAAAACTTGTTCCCTTACTTTGGCTTTGGGACAAGAATATTAAACAGCCTTGTCTAGGAACTTGGAGTTTCAGCTTTTAGATTTAACATGCTTTGCTTGTGTCTCACAGGTAGCACTTTGTAAACTGAGTCAGCATTATGTCTTTAATTTATGTGGGAAGAAGCTCCTGCTTGAGAGGGTGGCTGGATGCTCAGAAGAGCAGGCAGGTTCATGTGGACATAGCCAGTAGGCATGTTTCTTTGTGTGTCTGCAGGATGAAATATAGGAAAAGGGGCGGAGAGGCTTGGGATCAGGAGGCCATAGAATTTTATTTGTTCATTAATCTGCGTGAAGGGTTTGGCAGTAGAAATGGGGAAAAAAAAGGGGTGTGAGTGTGAGAATAATTGGGAGGAAGGAAATGGTAGGGCTTGACATTAGAGTTGGCGTGTGAAGAGGATGGTGGAGAGATACTGGTTATCTTTAGGCTGAGCCTAAGGAGGGGCAGGATTCCAGGAGTCCCAAGTGGAAGGAAGTAGAGGATTGTGCTTACATTCATGCAAGTATTGATGTTCAGGATCCTGTCTCAACAGCAGGGCCGTATGGTCAGCTGTGGTGGTAGCAGGTCCTTACTGGGTGTAGATCTGTTGAAAGCCTAACTACAGAGATGCTCGTAAAAAGCACTGTCTGGGGGAAATGATTGACAGAACTTTTAGTTTTTGTGCCTCATAAATTTGCACTTGAAGTAATCTGAGTCATGAGCTCGGTTGAATGGACAGGTATCTTAATGTCTGCAGCAGCTGATTCTAGGCAGGGATTTGAATGTAAGCATTTTGTTTAGGAGGTTATCCCAGGAAAAACTGTTGGTCAGAGAGAAATGAGTTATGAACAAGAAGACCATAAATAAAGGGTTAATTATCTACCATGATAGCAGGAGAGTAGCTGTAGCTTATTCTCACTGACCCCTAAGAGCTATGTGATCAGGTATCATGGAGTGGGTGAGGCAGCAGTGGCCCTTCTATACTGTTTCCATTAACCATTGGGTAAGAATGTTTCCGGCTGGTAGATTTATACTGTTTCAGGTTTGCCCTGTAGTAATCAAAATAGGCTTCTGAGGTGAGGTGGGGGAGTAGTGCTGCCAGTCTAGGACTTGGTAAGTATAGACGGGGTCGGGGTGTGTGTGTGTGTGAGAAACCCTTTTGACACCTTCCTTAATACCTTCTTGCAGTTCCAGCATCTCCAACTCACTTTCTCTAGGATGTATGTCATTTAAGCATTGTATTTCAGGCTTACATGAATCATTCCCACAATACATCCAGATTGGTTCCAGGTGTTATTATTCTATTAAATCCTGATTCATGTCCCCCTATCAATCAACACACTTTTTCTTACCAGCTTATACTGGGACTCCCAAGTTCAACACTCTCAAGATCTTTGCCCAGATGTGTCTTGCAGTTACTCTGGGTCCAGGCAGGTGTTTGAATCAGCTCCTCTCTTCCCAAAGCAGACACAGTACTTCCTTGTTCCAACTAACAAGTCTGGCCTCTGGCCTCCTTCTCCTTTTCTTTTTAATGATTTTATTTATTTTTATTTTATGTGCATTGGTGTCATGTCATGTTCCCCCACCCCCGCATGTATGTCTGTGTGAGGGTGCTGAATCTCTTGGAACTGGAGTTACAGACAGTTGTGAGCTGCCATGTGGGTGCTGGGAATTGAACCTGGGTCCTCTGTAAGAGTAGAGTGCTTTGAACTGTCAAGCTATTTCTTCAGCCTTGGCTTCTTATTCTTACTGTCCCAAAGGCAGGGGTAGATTTTGGAAGACAATCATCAGGACATAATCCCAGCACAAGCCCTTTACACAGCCTTTCAGCAGGAGAGACTATCATCTTGTAGCAAGAGGGTCAAAGCTCTGTTTATAATTTCTCAAATCTGTAGATTTTATGGATACTTTCTTCCCTGACACACACACACACACACACACACACACACACACACACACACACACACACAGCCTCCTGATCACCAACACTCCCCACCAGAGTAGTATGTGCATTAGAGTCAGTGAGCCTACATGACACATTGTTTACTCCCAAATTCATAGTTTGTATTATGGTTGACTTGGTGTTATACGTTCTTGGGTTACAACAAATGGTATAATGGCATGTACTAGCCATCATCAGACCAAACCAGTTTTACTGTACAAATATTCCTTTATGTTTATTGGATTCATTGCCCACCTTAACTCTGGTGCCATGAATTTTAACTGTCTTTAAAACTGCCCTTTCATGGATGTTGTATAGTTAAAATGTGCTTTTTGTCCTTTTTGGATTGGTCTTTTGACATGGTCTCATTTAGCCCAGGTTGGCCTTGAACTTGCTATATGTTGGGATTACAGGTGTTCATCTTTCCTGGGTCTGGGTTGGCTTTTTTCTGTTAGTAATTTTTGATTAAGTTTCTTCAATGTCTTAATGACTTTGTGGTTTATTTGCCACTGAAGGCAATGTGGTTGTTTTCAGGATTTGGCAATTATGAATAAAGCTATTTTGAGCATCTGTGTTTTGGAGTTTGTTTGATTGATGTACATTTTTACCATCTCTGCCCAAATCCAAGGATTGTATGATAATAGCACATTTAGTTATGTAAGAACCTGCCAGCTGTCTTTAAAGTGTCTGGACCTGTTGCTCTGTATCTTTACTAGTTCATGGTATTGGCTGTTTTCATAGGCACATAGTACTGTCTCCTTGTTTTAATTGTCTGTATGTGCTTGTGTGTGAGTATGCAGGTACACTCGAACATGTTTGTGGAGGCCAGAGGTCCTTTGTTTTTGTTGTTTCTTGAGATAGGGATCTCACTATTGTAACCTTGGCTGGCCTGCAACTCACTATGTAGCCCAGGCTGTCCTCACACACACAGAGATCCATCCACCTCTCCCTCTTCTGTGCTGGAAAGGTATTCACCACCACACTTGGCCCTAACTTTTTACTTTTAGTGAAGTCCAGCTTAACAGTTCTTTCTTTGGCTCTGCAGTGGTGTTGTATCTAAAGAGCCCTCACCAGGACTGGAGAGATGGCTTGGGAGGACTGGAAATGGGATCCTAGCTCCTTAGGACGAAGCCAAGCTGGTAATGTGTGTACTTCTACTCCAGCGTTGGAGGGTGGGAAGGAACAGAGACAGGAGGATTTCTGGGGCTTGCTGCCTGCAAGCTGAACTCCAGGTTCAATAAAAGACTCTGTCTCAGCGGATGAAAGTTGAGAATGATAGAGCATAGCACCTCATGTCTTCTAGCCTCTGCAAGGATGGGTACAGAGATTTACTTTATATATAATATACTGCACACACGTGCCATGTGCACAGAATCATTATCAGCTGCATGTGGTGGCCCACACCTGAAGTCTCAGTATCAGGGAGGCTGAGGCAGGAAGATTACCATAGTCGGAGGCCAAGACTAGACTACCTACTTGAGTTTCAAACCAGCCTAGTAAAGTGTGAGACTCTTGTCTGAAGAAACAAAAACCAAAATCTTCACCATAACCCCAGGTTGCTTGTTTTCTCTTGTGATTTCTAGCAGTTGAGTAGTTTTTATGTTTGAGAATTAGGCCTTTTTGAGTTAATGTTTGTGACAGGTATAAGTCTGTGTTTAATGTTTTTGCTGTGGACATCCAATTTTTTCAATACCATTTGTTGAAAAGACCACTTTCCTCCATGGGGTTACCTTTTGATAGTGAGAGTCTTGAAGCTGGTGGTATTTGGCTGGCCTCCAGGTTTTTATTTTTATTTTTAAGATATCATCTTGGCTGTTCTTAGTTTTTTTTTTTTTTTTTTTTAAACTTTATTTTTTTATTTGCCTTGGTGTTTGCCTGGAAATGGAACTACAGACAGTTGTTAGCTGCCATGTGGGTGCTGGGAATCGAACCCGGCTCCTCTGGAAGAGCAGACGGTGTTCTCAACCGCTGAGCCATCTCTCCAGCCCCTGTTCTTAGGTTTTTTACTTCTGTGTAGACATTAGCATGAGTTTGTTGATATTTACCTAGTAACTTGCTGGGAAACTGGTGTCTTGGCAATGATTTGTTTTTTTAACATGGAATCTTAGTAACTTGTAGAGTTTTGTGTTAATTTACTTAATCAGTCTTATGGGTTTCTTCACATTGGTCTTATATTTGCAGAAAATATTCGTATTTTGGGAGGATGATAGCATAAGTGGTGTATCTAAGAGTTATTCTATTAGCTTTATCCATCTTTTATTTATATGTGAGTGCTTTGCCTACATGTATATATATGTGCACCACCCACGTGCTTGGTGCCTATAGAGGTCAGAAGAGGACATCAAATGCCCTGGAATTAAGTTGTGAGTAGTTGTGAGTCACCATATGGACACTGGGCATCAAACCTGGATCCTTCTGCAAGAGCAACAAATGTTCTTAACTTTGAGCCATCTCTCCAGCACCTATGTTTTTATTTTATTTTTTAAATAAAATTAAAGTTTTTGTTGTCTATTTCGTATTCCAGTTTCTTGCTACTGCATGGGAAATGGATGTTTTTTGTATCGGTCATATATCCACTGATTTCGATGCAATTACTTATTAGTCAGCAGATTTTGTTAATTCTGTTGGGTGTTCTGAGTCAGATTATGTCAAGGTGAACAAAGACAGTTTTCTCTCCTCTCAAGCTGGTTGCTTTTCATTTCCTTTTCCCCTCACGGCTTTAACTCCTGTAGTTTTCCATACCAGCTGCATTTTCTGCTTCTGTTGCCCTCAGTATGAGATCGCCTGTGAGCTGGGGTGGGAAGGAGAGGAAAAGTAGCGGGGAGACTGAGCTGTCTTCTCTGTAAGCAAGCAGAGGGCTTTCTTGAGTGGGCTTTTTAAATCGTATGCTACAGGGCTTTGTGTGGGGAGCCTGACAGTTTGGAGTTCAGGCCTGGGGCTAAGAGGGAAAAGTAGAAAAGTAGCCTTCTTGGGTGGTCCCTCCAGTCCAGCTGCTCAGGCTTATTTCGTGTGTGTCTCCAGTGACTCCACAGGCTTTAGATTGAGGTTAGTAATACTTCCCCCAGATTCCAGGATCCAGAACTTTCTTGGGCTGGATGTTTAGGATTTGTCTGTCATCTACCTCAGCTGTTCATTGCCCTATGCGAGTAACTTTGTAAGCACTTCTTGGCTAGAGAATGTTCAGCCAGCTGGAGGGAGTCAGTCCTCCAGGGGAAATGCAGCTGTGACAAGATGGCCAGTTCCCGGCAATAATGAAGGAACTAAGTCACCTGGGGAAGGAAGGAAGGGGTGGCTGGCCAGAACAGTGTCTGCTGCACTGTTACTGTTTCTGGGCTGACACATCTTTAGTCTTCTCACAAGTTGGTCTTAGCCACCACATTCTCTATTCTCTCTCTCTCTCTCTCTCTCTCTCTCTCTCTCTCTCTCTCTCTCTCTCTCTCTCTGTTAGGGGATGGCGTATGTGCTACTTTGATGCTTCCATAAGATTGATGTTAGGTGTCTTATTTTATTGCTATCTACATTATTTTTTTAGACAGGCTCCCTCACTGAGCCTGGAGCTCACTGATTGGCTAGGCTGGCTGCCTACTGAATTGCTGAGGTCAGTTTATTCCCCACCCCACCCCACCCCCTAGCACTGGGGATTACAGATGCACACCACCACATCTGTCTTCTTTTCTGTGGGTGCTGAGGATCTGCACTTAGGTCCTTGTGTTTCTTCAGCAAACAGCCTACCCATTTAGCCATATCTTCAGCTCCTGCCTCATTCTTTTTAAAATTTCTGAAGTATAGTGTTTACTTCTACAGTGAACTGTAAATTATTAAAGTGCTCTCATAGTGTGTTTTTATCCTTTTTTTCTCCCTTCTACATGTCTTCCCTTTGAGGGTTTTTCCCCCTTTTCTTTCCTTTCCAAAAAAAAACAGACAAAAACAAGTAAAAGCTGGATGTATTAATTACTTGTCTTGTTGAGGAGACAAAAATACCTGACTAAAGCAACATAAGGGAGGGTTTATTTTGGGTCACAGTTTGAGGATCTAGTCCATAGTGGCTACTGGAGCTTGAGGCAGGTGGTCACATGGTATTTGCAATTGGGATGCAGAGAGTGATGCCAGTACCTGGAATGGATCAAGGCTGGCCTCCAATAACCACTTCTACTAGCTAGGCTACAGTATCAAAGGCCCACAAACGGTGCCACCAGCAGGGGACCAGATATACAAATGCATGATCATGTGCAAGGCATTTACATTTAAACTATAAAAGTTGGTGAAGTGTCTGATTTCTATGCCATTTTATCAGCGAAGAATGCATCTTAAAGTGTCTAAAGCACTTCTCCAAGGATGGATGCTCAGTCATGGAACTGAAAAAAGGCCATGGTGTGGTGGTTTTCATTTTGACAATGGGGCCATGCTAGCCTAATTGCAGTCAGACCTGCAGTAATTCAACGTTAATTATTATTGCTATAAATATGATTGGCAGACTTTTTCTTACAGGGCCAGGTAGTAAATTTTACTTTAGACGTTTCAGGCCAGAAGTTCCCTGTGGCATGCATTGTAGTCTGCCATTGTTCTGTGAATACAGAAATTCTGCCATAGATAATAGAGCAATGAAGCCAGGCTTGGAAGCACATGGCTGTGATCCCGCCATTTAGGAGGTGAGGCAGGAGTTCAGAGTTTTTCTCAGTTGTATGATATGGCAAGTTTGAGGCTAACCTGGACTGCATGAGACCATGCCTAGCCCTCATACGTATTGCTCTGTCTAAAAAGAAAAAAGAAACAGAACTTGATAGGCATGGCTGTGTTCCAAGCAAATGGCAGGTCTGACTTGCTCAAGTCCTGCAGTTCACTGGCCACTAGCAATTTTACATGTGGTTGTGGGTGCTGAAATTGCCTGACAGTACTTGTAGGGCCATGTAGTACTTGTAGGGCCAGAATATATATTGCCTCCCAAGATTAATCTGGAAATAAAAATAAAATTTTAGAAAATTTTCAGTAAGAATTCAGCAATCTTTAGGAATTTGTTTTCTCTGGTTTTGAGGAAAGTGATGTGAAGGAACGCTAAAGTAGTTAGAGGGTATGACTTGTGAGTTACATCATAGAGGACGTTGTGGTTGTTCTGTTGTGATCCATATCAATTCTGGGGCAAGGGAGCCGCAAGCTTCTGAGTGGCCTCTTCCCTTTGCAATTACAGGCTGCTGGAACCAACCCTTGTTTTTTCTTTAAGTCCTAGATTTTATTTGATTGTTTTTGTTTCTGGCTGCTTATACTTTGGCTTACTTTCTGTTCAAAATCCCTTTGATTTTGGGGTAATTGTAACCATGATGTGTGTTGAAGCCTCCCTGATTAACATTTCCATGACCCGAGACAGGGTCATTCTTGATCAAAATTTTAATTATGGAATGTTAAGGGATATATTTACATTTAAAAGTCTCTTTAGGGTATAACTCAACTTGCCATAACCAGGCAGGCAACTTGCTGTTGTGAATATGCAGTTTATATAGCTGTCATTTAGTTTGTGATCATATTTGAGAATGGTTTGTACTAGTTTAATGTATAACAGTTTAATCATACTTGAAAGTGATTTACAACAGTTTAATCTACTTGGGGTAATTATCTGGCTTATGTTCAGCAGAACTTGGCGTAATAAGTAGGTCTGTATAATAGGTGGTGTTCTAGCTTTTTAGATGTTAGAGGTCCAGATATCTGTAAATAACAGTTACTTGAAAACTGTGTTCAAGAGGTTTCTGATCACACTGGTGTTGAGATATGTACCCTTTAGCAAGTCAGCTTTCTCAGCATCTGTTGCCCAATCTGGAAACAGGAGCAGCAGTAACAATAAAGCAGGCTTTTTTTTTTTAATATTTAATATGTATACAGTATACAGAAAAAGGTACTAGATGTCATCATAGATGGTTGTGAGCCACACGTGGTTGCTGGGAAATGAACTCAGGACCTCCAGAAGAACAGTCAGTGCTCTTAACCTCTGAGCCATCTCTCCAGCCCCTACATAGGCTTTTTGTGAAGACCAACTAGATCACAGAGGAATCTAAAAGATGCCGTTACTTTTGTTTTTGAGACAGAATCTTGCTATGTTGTGTAGGCCAGCTTTGAACAACTAGTTAAAAAATTCTTGACACGTGGTACCACACGCATGAGGAGTTTTAACACCTGGCACCACCTAAGTCTCAGCATCAAATGCTATCGCTCTGTGGCAGAAAATTTCCTCCAAGGGGCCTGGGAATGAATATCTTTTGTTTAGCATTGTTTAACATAAACCAGAAGATTTTACATCTACTGGGTATAAATGGAAAACTCTCATGTTCTTTACTATGGGTTTTCATTCTGTTGTATCTGAAATCATATTTAGTAACATACTAATATATGCAAAACGGTAGTAGAGGAAACTGTCTCAACATGCTCAGGGCTCTGCAAAGGAAAGAATCAAGTTGGAATGAAGACATCCTCAGCCAGGCATGACGGTGTGTGCCTGTAATTCCAGCACTCGCTGGGACAGGAGAATAGATAGGAGTTTAAGATCAATCTGTGATATATTGTGAGGTCTAGAGCAGCCTGAGTGAAAGTATGAACTCCCAAGGAAAGGAAAAGCAGTCTCACATTCTCAACGCAGGAGCTAAACATCCCAGCTCCTGTTAGTACGCACTGCCCGGTATCTTTTATAAGCTACCAGGTGATGGGAGAATGGCTCACACTTTATTTTTACTGATGCTGCTGTAGAATGTTCACTGTGGTCCCCTGCACCTCTCACAGCTAAGTGATAAATACTTGGTTGAGTCACACTATGCTTTGGCTCATTGTGTCTTTCTTCATCTCTAGGATGATTGAGGAAGGTGGGAACAAGCGGAAGACCATGGCGGAGAAGAGGCAGCTCTTCATAGAAATGCGTGAGTGTCTAGGGCTCCCACACATGGAATACTGGGGGGGGGTTAATATATATATACATATACATATATATATATTACATATATGTGTGTGTGTGTATATGTGTGTGTCTGTGTGTGTGTGTGTGTGTATAAAACAATAAAAACCAATACTACTACTACTACTACTACTACTACTACTACTACTACTAGAGATCCTTCAGCCTCTGCTTCCTGAGTTCTGGGATTAAAGGCCTGTACTACCACCCTTCCACCCCCACCTTGGCTAAATAATAGTTTTTAGTCAGTTAGAAATGTTATGTTAGGTGCCTTAGAGAGGGAAGAGTGGAAGTTACAGAATCAGAGGGCTGGAGGACTCTAAGCCACAACTAATATTTTACTTGAATTGACTTAAGTTGATGCTTTTATTGATCCTTTCTCGCTCAATCTCCCCCTGGCCCCAGGGTCCTACTATATAGCTTTAGGCAGCTAGGACTTGCTATGTCAACCAGGCTGGCTTTGAACTCACAGAGCCCTTACCTGCTGCACCCCAATGCTTGGCTTTCTTAGTTAAGATCATAAATAAGAAGTTAGAATGGAATGCTTGTGACTTTAAGTCATGTCTACTGTTTGGAACTCTTTCTGTAACTGTTGTTACCATAAGCCTGCAGGTGGTGATAAGTAGTTAATAATTAATACGTTACATAAATTACCTTTTTACTAGATGCCAGCATGCAGTGGAGAGAACTAAGCATTAGAACTATTGGAAAACCAAAAAGAAAAAACCTTACTATCCACTTAAAAATCTTCTGTTAAAAATTATATTGTGATATTTTAAAACAAAACAAAGCAAAACCAACTCAAAACATGGCCTGGAGGAATTAGGTGGTTCTCGGTGTTTTGTTTTCTTTAACTATGTGTCTGTGTGACTTTGAACATAAGGTACAGACTACCTTACACTTGTGTGTCTTTGTAAAACCTCTCTTTGTGTGTGTGTGTGGGGAGACAGGATCAAAGGCGTGTGCCACTACCTCCTGGTGTAAACCTTTTAAAAATATTTTATAGGTACTACTGCAAAGCCGGTCTGGACATGCGCCTGCCATCCTGGCGCCCAGAGATAAGGCAAGAGGACCATGAGGAGGGCGAACTTGGCTACATACTGAGACCTTTATCTTACAATAATTACAAAATTGGTACTGCATGGCTGAGTCAGCAAATAGGAGGCAGAAATCCAGACTAGAGTAGTCCACAAGGTACTTGAAAGAGTTCTGCCTGTTATGATATAATTAACAGGTGAAGTTTCGGAAGAACTTGTCTCTCAGAATAGTTTGGATCTATAGAGACTTAGTGGAGGTAGAGTTAGGCCAAGCTCAGAGGTATAGGCTTGATAACCATTAGAGGTCATAGAAGAAGAAATATTGGCACTGACTGGGAATTGGCCAGATGGCTAGTTATTTAAGGCTGATGCTTCCCTGTCTCACCCACAAAGAAACAAAGTGGGGTTGAACTTACCTGAGGCCTGTGCACTGTCTCTCCCCACCCCCTCCCTGTCTTCTCTCTTTTCACCAGCATCTCATCCAAACTGGCTTTAAACTCACCATCCTCTTGTCTCAGCTTTCCAAGTGCTGGGATTACAGGTATGTGTGCCCATGCCCGCTCGATAATTGAGTCTTGGATCTGTTCTTCAGCCAACAGGCTGTGCAGGTAGAATGCCTGGTTTGGATCTTGGTTTCTACACTTAATGTCCTTAGGCATCTAACCTTATATATGGATAAGTTTCTTCTCTTTAAAATTCTTTTTATTATTATTTTTATTTTATATGTATTGGGGTGAGGGTCAGATCCCCTGGAACGAGAGTTACACACAGTTGTTAGCTGCTATGTGGGTGCTGGGAATTGAACATGGGTCCTCTGGAAAAGCAGCCAGTGCTATTAACTGCTGAGCACCCTCATTGAAAAACTTTAGGAGTCTCTTGGACTTTACATTCCTTTATTCCTTCACTCATCCCCTGATAAATGTATTTATTTATTGTTTGTACATGCACATATTCTCAGTCCATCTAGTGTGCATGTAGAGGTCGAAGGATGTTTTAGTTAGGAATATTATTTCTGTGATGAAACTTATGGGGGAAAGTGTTTATATCAGCTTATACTTTCAAATAACAGTCCATCGCTGAAGGAAGTCAGGACAGGAACCTGGGGGCAGGAGCTGATGCAGAGGCCGTGGAGGGTGCCACTTACTGCCTTGCTCTCCCTGCTTTGCTCAGTCTGCTTTCTTAGAGAACCCAGGACCACCAACTCCGAGAAGGAACCACTCACCATGAGCCGTACTCTGCCTCAGCAGTCACTAACTAAGAAAATGCCTTTGGGCTTGCGCACAGCCTGTTCTTACAGAGGCATTTTCTCGGTTGAGATCCCCTCTTCTCAGATGACTTTAGCTCGTGTAAGCACAGAGGCCAGCTTGCAGGAGTCAGCTATTTTCATGTGGCTTCCAGGGGTAGAACTTAGGCTGTCAAGTCTTGTCAGACCTTAGGCCAAGTTTCTTAAATTTAATGCCTCAGTTTCCCCATCTGTGAAATAATATGGACATTGTAGAATTCTTATGTTTAACTATGATAACATAAGGAAAGTATTCTCCATAGTGCCTGACCAGTAATAGTAAGTGTGGTTAATCATTGAGGGTTTCTCTGTGTAGCCCTGGCTCTGTAGACCAGGCTGGCCTCAGACTCACAGAGATCCGCCTGCCTCTGCCTGCCGAGTGCTGGGATTAAAGGTGTGCATCACTATCACTGGGCTATGTTAAAATGTTTTAAATTTTTTTTAATAATTTATTTTACAAATATGAGTATTCTGTCTGCATGTATGTGTGTGTGTCACATGTGTGACTAGCGTCCTTGGAGGCCAAGATGCCTTGGAGCTCCTGGAATTTGACTTATAGGTGGTTGTGAGCTGCTTGAAGTGGGTGCTGAGAATCAAACCTGGGTCCTCTGTAAGAACAACAAGTGTTCTCAGCCACTGAGCCATCTCTTCAGCACTCATTAAAGAAGACAAGTTTATTATCCTCTTTAAAAAAGCTCTAAAAAGTTATTTTGAGTATATGAGTCTTTTGTCTACAAGTATGCTTGTATACCACTTTATGTGCCTAGTGCCTGGGCCAGCAGCTGGCACCTAATCACCCGGCGCTGGATTGACAGCCACTGTGAGCTGTGTAGGTGCTAGGAATAAAACCTGAATTCCAGGAGAGCAGCCAGTGCTCCTAAGTGCTGAATCAGGTCTCTGGCCCTCCTGTTCTGTTTTTACTTAAAGCAGTACGGATCTGAGACTTTCTTCTAGACTTCAAGTCTGTCAGTGAATCCTAGCTCACACTGTATATGATTTAGTTAAACCATATATATCATGCCATATCCTTGCTCAGAATTAGTTCACTTCTTCCTTATTAGCTTCCTAAGAGAGTTCTAGCTCCAGAACATGCCTTTGGGCCTGTTTCTTGCCTTGTTCACAAGTTCCCAATTTCTATTTCATGGCTTGCCTTAACTTCTTATTGCCTGAGATGATCAACTTCTAAAGAGGAAAGGTTTAGTTTGTCTTAAAGCTTGGTGGTTTCAGGTTTTTAATGGACTCATACCCTTTTTATTTTATTTTTTTGGTGCTAGGCAATGAACATTGGGCCTCTAGTAAGTGCGGTAAATGCACACGGTGGGCCAGTGGCACAGGGAAAACCATGTTTCCATAGAGGCATATAAATAAATAACAGGGCTAGAGAGATGGCTCAGAGGTTAAGAGCACTGACTGTTCTCCCAGAGGACCTGAGTTCGATTCCCAGCATCCACATGGCAGCTGACAACTGCCTGTAATTCCAAGGTCTGACACTCTTACACAGTTATGCATGCAGGCAAAACACCAATTTACCTAAAATAAAAATAAATAACAATAGCCAGTTGTAATGAATATTCTGAAGTAAACTCACTCTTATGTGCTACACCTGAAAGGGGCAGAAAAACATAATCCAAGAACAATTCAGTGTCCTGAAGAAACTGAGGTCACAGTCTTTTTTCCTTGGGCTGTTTTTACAAGCAGTCAGAATGCTCCTTGCATGACTCTGTTCTCAGATTGTCTTCCCACACTCTTCCACCTCCCTTTGGCGTTTGGTTGTATATCAGTGTAGCTGTTCTAGCTTGTGTATCATGTCTACTGTGCGTCTCCTACAAACAGCACAAGTAGATAGACAGCTTTAAAAATCTGGGGCTGGGGGCTGGAGAGATGGCTCAGAGGTTAAGAGCACTGGCTGTTCTTCCAAAGGTTCTGAGTTCAATTCCCAGCAACCACATGGCTTGCAACCATCTATGATGACATCTGGTGCCCTCTTCTGTACACTGTATACATAATAAATAAATAAATCTTTTTAAAAAAATCTGGGGCTAACCTTTTGTATTTGAATATTATTACATTTTATCTTTTATGACTTTGTTCTTCAGTTTTGTCTAGTGTGTGTGTATGGGTGTTTATTTGTGTAGATACAGAGAGGTGCATGTGTGTGTAAGTGTGCATTTTGTTATGTTTTATTTATTTGACAGTTTTTCACTGAAACTTCACGTAAGGATTCCTGACATTCCACGTAGCTGAGCCAACTCAGCTCAGGTGGGATGCACCTTGTACGGAAGCACCTCCCTGGACGCATGACACATATCTGTACACGCCCCTTCTCTTAAAAGAGACTGTGCACATGTTCAGTTCTCTCTCTGTCTCCTGCTGTCCTGCTCCCCTGCTTCTGCACCTGCCTGGGAACTCCCTCTTAAATAAACTCTCGTGGGTGGCCTTGGTAGTGTGTATTTGTTTTCATGCTCGAAACTAACACCTGAGGCTCAGGGATTACAGACTAGCTAGTTAATGAACCCCAAGGATGCATCTCGTCTCTGTATCCCCAGCACTGGAATTACAAGCATATGACACCATGCTTGACTTCTTATATGGATACTGAGGATCTGAACTCAGGTCCTCATGCTGCAATATCCAGTACTTTATTGACTAAGCCTTCTTCCCCAGTATGATTTAGTCCTTTATTACTATTTTTCGTCTTTCATGCCTTCTCTTGGGCAAATTGAACTTTACATCTCACAATTTCCCTTTACTTGATTCTGACTGAGGTATTTTTTTGGTTACCTTAGAAGTTGTAACATCTAATACAAAGTCCAAGCTTATTAATATTTATAACCTCATTCAAAGTAACATAGGTACATAGGGCTATTGTAGAGTGCCTTCTTTATGAAGTATATACCATCTTTTAAAACGTCATTATTTATAATCACTCTTTTGGAAATACAGTCCATTTTGTTATTTTTCTTTCCCTTGCCATATTTTTGTTGTTGTTAAATCCTGATTTTAGGATTGTGCATATGTATGTCTGTGTGAGTTCCAGAAGAGATTCCCCACACAGCAGTTACAAGTGGTTATGAGCCACCTAATGTGGGTGCTGATAGCTGAACTCTGGACTCTGTAAGAGCAGTAAGTGCTCTTAACTCCTGAGCTATTTCAACAGGTCCTAAATGTAAATATTTTAAAACGTAGATGTAGAGGGAGCCAGGCTCGTGACCCTTACCATTTCTCTTTGTGAACTTTGTTTTTATTTTTCCTAGTTCACTCATTGAGGTAGTTACTCTTCAGTGCTCTTGGGGTTTCATCTTTCCCAGGGTTTTTAATTCTCCTGCCAAGCAGTAAGAACATCATTGCTCCTGTGCCTGTGCTAGCTAGCACTCTGTTTTAGGTGTGTGAGGGCATGCTACAGCACGTGTGTAGAGGTCAGAGGTCAGCTTTCTGGAGTCAGGTCTCTCACGTTCAGATTGTCAAGGATTCATGCCTGCTGAAATACTTCACAGGCCCTGTGAAAAAAATATATAAAAAATAAAATAAATATAAAAAATATGGAATATAAAATATAAAAAATTCTTGTGAAAAATATATTTGAAATGCTTACAATAGTTTAATCAACACAGGCACATTGTTATATGAACTCTAGGTTTTAGTCAATTTCTGTTTCTAATAGCACAATATGCAGACTAAGTGATTAAAAGTTTATTTTGGATCATTGTTCTGGCTTGAGTTGCAGGGCTACATCTGGAGATGTCTTTCTTGCTGGCAGGGTTCTGAGGTGGCTGAGGGCACTGCATGGTGAGAGATAGGAAGCAAGTTGTGAGTTTCTGTTCCTCGTATGGCTGCTTTTTTCTCTGCTGTTACTGGTTTTAATTTACTTATTTTTTAATTGAGGGTCTCACATTATCTCAGGTGGTTTCCTATATCAACCTTTCAAGTGCTGAGATTACAGGCGTGAACCACTTGCCCTGGCTCTGCCTTTCTCATTCTTTTTTTAAACTTTATTTTATGTGTATGGATATTTTGCCTGCATGTATGTCTGTGTACCACTTGTATGCCTGTGGAATCCAGAAACTAGCATGGCATTTCTTAGAACTGGAGTGGTAGAAGGTTGTTAGCCACCACATTCAAATACAAGTGAAAGGAAATGCTTTTTACTTTTTAAAAATCTAATTTTTACCTTTTTTTGAGGGGAGGGACAGCATCTCATTATATAGTCCAGGCTGGCCTGGAACTTGCTATGTAGACCAGGTTGACCTGGAACTCAGAAATCTGCTGGTCTCTGATTCCAGAGTGCTGTGATTAAGGATATGTGTGCCACCATACACAGCAACTTTTACTTCTTGATAGGAACTAGCAGCCAGTCCTGGAACTCCCATGCCTATGATCACAGCACCCAGGAGGGTGAGACAAGAAAGATCACAAGATTGAGGTCAGGCTGGATACATAGTAAGTTCAAGGCTAATGCTACTTCGTGAGACTTGGTTGAGACGTGGTCTGGTGGAGTAGCTCTGTGGTAGAGCACTTGCTCTATTCCCTGGATTCAGTCCCCGGCACTTGAGATGGTGTTGATTTTTTGGGGGGAAGAGATATAGTATACCAGAAGATGAGGAATACCATTGTTACCAACGTTAGCAAAGGACAAGTTGTTACAGAGTGAGAAGGGTTTTAGAGTTAGCTGTTAAAATTTCCTCAACCCATGAAGCCATGGGCTGAGAAAGAGATGTTCAGTATGACCACAGACATGTTTCATAGTCAGCCTGAGTCTGCAGTTTAGAAATCTCTTTTTGTCTGTCTGTCCACTTTTTTGAGATGGGTCTCATTGTGTTGTCCAGGCTGGTCTGGGACTTGTGGCAATCTCCCTGTCTCAGCCACACTATGTCTGGCTTGTTTACCTCTTCCTTCTTTATTGTTTGTTTTTCAAGACAGGGTTGCTCTGTGTAGCCCAAGCTATCCTGGAACTCCCTTGGTAGACCAAGTTGGCTTTGAACTCACAGAAATCTGCCTGCCTCTGCCTCCCGTGTGCTGGAGTTTACCTTTTTACTTCACTCTGTTCTGCTTTACCCTCCGCTATTCCTAATCCTGCAACTCACTGACTGAGGACACTGAGTGTCCCTCCTGTGAAATTCTCTTGCATAGCCTAAGGTAAAACTGTGGCAGTGTCTTGGCAGGTAGTGGGCACAGGCAAGGTGTTTATTTTCCTCTCCATGTATGCACAGTGGAATCACACTTCTACCATACAGCAACTGCTTGATTCAACTCAGTTTTTTTTTTAAACTGTGTCCTTTTCTCAGGTGCTCAGAATTTTGATGTCATACGACTGTCAACTTACAGAACAGCTTGCAAGTTAAGATTTGTACAGAAGCGATGCAACCGTAAGTTATTTATTATTTCTTTGACGGACAGATAGGGTTCCTGATATTATGAAATAATTTTAATATCTTCTAGATATAAGGTTATCTGAATTCTGTTTGTATTTTTATAAAGAATTCATCTTTGTTATTTTTAAATTATGTGTATAAATGTGTATCTGCATGTGAGTTTGTGCACACAAGTGCAGATGACCCCAGAGGCCAGATGTAGGTGGAGTTTTTTGTTTTGTCAGTCAGCTCTGTCCCACCACCTGGCTCCCAAATAATCACACAGAGACTTATTAATTATAAATGATTGGCTGATCGCTTGGGCTTATTACTAACTAGCTCTTATAACTTAAATTAACCCGTATTTCTTATCTGTGCTCTACCTCGTGGTACATTTTTCAGCACAGCATATTCATCTCCTGCTTCCTCGGCATCTGAATGGTAACTCTAGTTCTCTTCTTCTCTGCATTCTCCCAGACTGGCCCTCTCACCTAACCCTACCTGCCAAGCAATTGGCCATTTAGCCATTTATTAAACCAATCAGAAGGTGCCTTGGCAAAAACACATCTTCACAGTGTAAAAAAAGATTATTTCACAGCTGCTAGAAGCATAGGATCCCTTGGACCTGAGGTTATAGGTAGTTGTGAGCCATCTGACTTGGGTGCTGGGATCTGAACCTGGGTCCTATAGAAGACCAGTAAATGTTCCTAACCACTGAGCCAACTCTCTAGCCCCAGGTAATTCTGTCTTAAATATTTATCAGAATATGAACTTTGTAAATGGAATGCATTTGTCAATATATTCCTGTTTCCCTTAAAATGCTTAACAAAATTAAGGTTATAAGTAATGTTGCTAGAATGTGTTTTTTATTACATTTTTATCTCCTTCTCCCATGAATGTCTGTGTGTTCTTTGAGGGCAGAGGACAACTTTTAGGAGTCATTTCTCCCTCCCCCCTCACGTGGATTCCCTATACCAAACTAGGTCGTCAAGGTTTTCACGTTTGTCCTTGTTCTCTGAGCTGGGGAGCCCACTCCAGTGTGAGGACTTGGAATTAGTTACAGGTTCTGAGAGGACAGAATGGTAATACTATTTAAGTGGAAGAAACTCTTTTTGTGCAAAATTATTATAGTAGCGAGCTTACGAAAGAAAGGCCTTGGTGTTTTGATACAGATACTTACGAAAGAAAGGCCTTGGTGTTTTGATACAGATACAGTTAAAACTGATTTTCTTGATTGAATTTTAGTATAACACAAACAACTTTTTTAAAAATAAGTAATGACAATCATGGATTATAAAATATGTACAGATATATGTATATGTGAATTTTTTTTTACTGTCTGTGAAGATGGATTTTTCCAGAATTGCTGTACTTTTCTTGTATGTACATGTGTTAATGAAAAGCTGGTTTACATAATGCAAAGAACATTAGCCCAAGAATTGGAAAAATCTGAGTTTTTTTAAAAAAAAAAGATTTATTTTTTATTTTATGTACATTAGTGTTGTGCCTGCATGTATGTCTGTGTGAGGGTGCCAGATCTCTTAGAACTGGAGTTACAGAGGAGGAGAAATTGTCTCAGGTCTTAGACAAACCCTATGTGAGCTGCCGTGTTGGTGCTGGGATCGATCATTCCTGGGTCCTCTGAAAGAGCAGCCAGTGCTTTTAACCACAGTGCGACTTCTCTGGCCTGGAAATTCTGTTTTAAAAGACTGAGTTTTACTATTTATTATAAACAAGTGATTCAAGCAGGTAATTTTACATTTGATAACTTCTGTTAGATGTTAAGACTTAAAAATTCTTCTCATATACGTACATAAATAATTTTTTAAAAGGGGGATGGGTGGGTGAAGAGATGACTCAATGATTAAGAGCACTGGCTGCTTTTTCAGAGGTCTTGAGTTCAATTCCCAGCACCCACATAGTGGCTCACAACCATCTATAACATCAGATCCCATAGGATCTGATAACTTCTTCTGGCGTATGGATGTACATGCAAATAAAACAGTCATATATATAAATAAATACATGAAGGAAGGAAGGATGGAAGGATTAAATATTCTGCCTGGTTCTGGGTGTGATGGTGAACACCTTAGAGGCAGGCAGATATCTGAATTCAAGGGCCAGTTTGCTCTACATATCAAGTTCAGTGCTAGGCAGGGTTATATAGTGAGACCCTGTCTCAATTAAAAAAAAAAAAAAAAACTTATAAATCTTAAATTCCTAGAGCTTTTCACACCATTTTGAATTGCAGCCATGTTTTTTTTTCATTGTTATTTTCCAAAGCATTAATTTTCAAATTATGAACAATGACCCGTAAGTGCTTTATGAAGTCACTTTGATGGGCTGTAACTAATGTAAAGTGTAATCCAAAAGGAAACAAAGTATCAGAGTGCAGCTGGGGAGGTTTAAAAAAGTGCTTTTGAAACTTGTATATCTAGATGTGTGTGAGTGCAAGCAAGAGGAGGGCAGGGAGAAGGAAGATTGATTGATTGAGATTAAATGTTGCTGGTGCAGTGGTGACCCACTCCTTTAATCCCAGCACTGGGGAGGCAGAGGCAGGTGAGCTCTGAGTTCAAGGTCAGCCTGGTCGACAAAATGAATTCTAAGACAGCCAGGGCTACACAGTGAAACTCTGTCTGAAAAAACAAAGGACACACACACACACACACACACACACACACACACACACACACACATATATGTTCTTGGTCTGTGTGGAGTGTTATGAGCCTGAGAGCAGTGTTGTTTACCTGTCTTACTTTCCTATTGCTGTGCTAAGCCACCATGACCAAGACAATTTATAGAAGGAACCGTTTATTGGATGCTCACAGTTTCAGAGGCCAGTCTACGTCCATCATGGCTGGAAATCTGGCAGCAGCTGGTAGGCATGGTGTTGGAGCAGTGACTGACAGCTTACATCTTGATCCATAAGTAAGGGACAGAGGGAGCTAACTGGGAATGACATCAAAGTCCAACCCCAGTGACAGACCTCCTCCAACAAGGCTAAACCTATGCTTTCCAAATAGTTCCACAACCTGGGACCAAATGTATGAGCCTATGGGGCCATTCTCATCCCAACCACTACAGTAACGTTCTAAAAAATTTAATATTTTTCTACCCCATGTGTTGTACATTTATTCTACTGTGAATTTTTTTGTGTGTGAATGTACAGCACATACGGAATTAACTTTCAGTGTTGTCTGTGTTCTATTGTCTTTATACTATTTATTGAAAAGTCACTCTTTCTTTACTGCCAATGACCCTTATATTCATTTACTAGGAGACAAGTATAGGGGCTGGAGAGATGGCTTGGTGGTTAAGAGTACTGGCTGTACTTGCAGAAGGCCCGTGTTCAATTCCCAGAACGCACACAGTGGCTCATAGCTACCTGCAACTCCTGTTCCAGGGGATCTGATGTCCTCCTCTGCCCTCCACAGGGATCAGGCACACATGTGGTGAATAAACATACATGCAGGGCAAAACATTTGTACAATAAAAATAAAGACATGAAATTTACAGAAGTGGTGGGGGGGCCGGGAAGAGAAGTATAATATGGTTCCTACTAGTATTCTCAGGGGAGAACATCCATTGAGAATCTCTGTGTTTCCTGGATCTATGTTCTGTACTCAGGGAATCCAGAAAGATTATCAGCTGCTAACCATCATTGTAGCTTTACACTAAGTTCTGATGTAGGTGTAGAGATGGCTCAGTAGTTAAAAACACTTGCCTTTCTTCCAAAAGACCTGGGCTGTATTCCCAGCACCCACACAATGGCCCACAACTGTCTGTAATTTCAGTTCTAGGGGACTGGACTCCCTGTTCTGTCCTTTGGCATCTGTGGACACTGCATGCTCACAACACAGACATACACGCAGACAAAACATTCATATACATAATTTTTAAAAAGTTACATTCACCGAGTTTATTCCCCCTTTTCTCTCACTGATTTCTCCCATGTACCCTCCTACTATCTCTCAAATTTGTGGTCTCATTTTCTTTAATTGTTGCGGTTATGTGCATGCGTGTCTGGGTTCATGTCTGTGTCAGTGTCCGTGTGTATGTGTGTGTTTCCAAGTATATCAATATAATTTGCCCAGTCTATATAATATTTCTTGTGTTTGTATGTTGCAGAGCTGACTACTTAGTATCAGGTAATCAATTGGGGCCTCTTTTCTAGGGGAAACTATTTCCCCTGTCTCAGAATTCCTTACTTGTCTATAGTTCTTTGCCTAGATTTTTTTCTTCCACATTGGCATGCCTGTTGGTGGTGTCCTTGTTCGAGTCTCCTTTAGGCAGCCATGTCGTCACGTACCTGGCCGTCACATACCTGGCCTTTTACATGGTGTTTGGCATTTGGACTCAGGTCCTCACGTCTGCATAGTGAGTGCTCTTACTCACTGATCATCCACCACTTCCAGCCCCTTGGCCATAGAGAGTAAAGTTTGTGATGCAAAATGTTGCTGAAGTAGCCAGACTAATATTATAAAATAAAGGTGATTCGGGATCATGTAGCAAATTGCTAAACAAGCTGAAAATTGGGCTGGCTCAGTGGCTAAAGGAACTTGTCACCAAGCCTGATGGATGACAGAGTTGAATCCCCAGAATCCCCAGAGTGTATATATGCCATGGTATGCACATATTCAACCCACATATATACCAATAGCCCTACACGAAAATAAAAGTAGCAAAAATTTGTTTTAAAAGAGGAAAGTTCTTATGAGTAATTCTTGATATATTTTTCCTTTTATATCATCAGCTGATAGAGGTCACATGGATCACTATTTACAAAGATCCGAAACACCAGTTACTTGAATGAAGTTCTCCAGTGGTCAGCCCTGTTCTGGGGTACTCCTTGATGTCTATAATGAATGTGCTGTGTCCTGTCATGGAATAGGTTTTTCAGTGTTGGCTAAAGAGTTTCTATCTTTTTTCTTTTTTTTCTTTCTCCTCCCCTCTCCTCTTTCTTTCTTTCTTTTCCTCCCCAAGTTAGTGTTTCTCTATGTAGCCCTGGCTTGTCCTGGCACTCACTGTGTAGACCAGGCTGGCCTTGAACTCACAGAGATCTGCCTGCCTTTGCCTCCCAAATTCTAGGATTAAAGGTGTGTGCCATCACTGCCTAGCTGGCTTCTTTATCTTAAGCTTAAAAAATTAGTTGGCCACTTTTAATGTTCTGTTGTGAGATGACATCATCCTTTAAAATTGTTGACAGTTTATTTTCTTTGGTTTAGTTCATCTTGTTGATATCTGGAACATGATTGAAGCTTTCCGAGACAATGGCCTTAATACCCTGGACCATACCACTGAGATCAGCGTGTCCCGCCTGGAGACCGTCATCTCATCCATCTACTATCAGTTGAATAAGCGCCTTCCTTCTACTCACCAAATCAGCGTTGAACAGTCCATCAGTCTCCTCCTCAACTTTATAATCGCGGCGTATGACAGGCTAGTACCTCATATGCTCACCTTTAAATCATACCCAACTCTTCATCACCCCTTTTCCACACTGCCTTGCTAACTATTGTTTGCTTAGAGCCACAGTTGAGTGAATGACTCAGTGTAAGTCCTTCATACATGCTGGACAGTCACTGCTGTCCTCTGGCATGCCACAGATGGAGCTCTGTAATAGATGGGGAATCACCCACTTGAGTCATATTGTCTGGTAAAATGATAGGCAAAATTTAATTGACTTTCAGGAATTAAGAAATGCTTAAGCTTTGAACATGCTAATGTGGCTTTTCTGGTTGACTTTAAAATTAAGTCTTCTTTACTCTGTAATACCAATGCCTTTAGACTGAAGTTTTCTCATAAACATCTAAGAACCTATTTTATAGACTTTTTCAACTTGATATACTGTGTCAAGAGTAGATAGCAAGAGTTTATAACAAGGGCAAGAGACTACTCTAGTGTATGGAAATTAAAATGGAAAGGATTTCCTCTACTATAAAAAACAGAGCAGAACCAAACCAAACCAAACAAACCCTAAAGGGTGGAATGCAGAGAAATGATTCTGTTCCAGAAACCAAGAGTTCTATTGTTGTTCTGTTGGCCATGGATTGGGATGGGTAAATTCTCTTTGCTTTATTTTTTTTTCTCCTTATAGATTTACGTTGAGTTTATACATTTGTAAAATGGTATTAGTTACATGTTATGGTAGCAGAAATTCTGTGAAGTAGTGAGAAAGTATGGATGTGTCAAAGCCAGGTCATATTTTAGGCTTTCCTTAGACTCATACTATGTCTGTGTTACCAAGTCATATATTTTACCCATTTGGCAGAAAATTATTTAAAGAAATTTAAATTTTAAAAAGTCCCAGAATCCTAAAATCATTTTATTGAATGAGTGTATTCATTGCTTAGGCTGGAGTGTTCCTTTGATATGTAGATTACCTAGTCACTTATTTTAATTGAGTCTTTCATACTTTGCATTCATAATTCTTCAAAATTAGAAATTGAATTCAATAATTAGTTAATCTTAACTTCTTTTCACCTTCAGATTTATAGTCAGTATTTTTGTCCAAATGTTTTCTCAGTGGTATCATAGATAATAAAACTCACATACATATTAGGGACAATTGGAGTATAGGATTTTTTTGCTTAAGTGAATATTTTCTGGGGATTTATTTTAAAGATGAGAGTTTTAAATACTATCTGAGAACTAAAACAGGACAGGTGTCTGTATATAGAACTGAGTGAAAACCCACTAGAAGCAATGAAAACAATCACAAGCTCATTTTCATCCTTACATACAGCACAGGTGCTGATGTTCTGTGGTTTGGTGAAGCTGAGAGGTCTGTGAGAGAACAGTGTAAGGAAATTCATGTTCCTAGAATGCAGGGATGGGGGATGCTGCCTCACTTCCTGCCAGATTTACATTCTGAGGTTTTTACTTATAACCCCCTTTCTGTTTCCTGCCTGTGTGTTAGTTCAGTGACTTAGATCCCAGGCAGAGAAAGTCCGTGATAACAGGGACATGCAGGGAAGCTGGCTGTGCTTCCTCTGCATCTGGCTCTGGCTGCATTTCCTCAAGCTGCTCCTGGCTTAGTCCTTCAGTAGGATTCCTGCCATCAGCTCCTACCAAATTCTCCTCTATCAAACAGAAATACCTGGCCTTCCCTCCAGACCTATGCATTTAAGTATGTGCGGGAGCGTGTCAGACTGTCAGACTGTCAGTGTGTGTGCTTCTGGGGTGCTCTGCCTGTAAGCTTCCCAGTGCTGGGTGGTGGATGAACTAGGTATGCAATGAGCACAGGCAATGATGCTGTTACATCCTTGGTGCTCATTGCCACGGAGCTTCATGCACACTATGAGCTTGTGGATCCCGCTGTCAGGAAATGGCCCAAGTGCCCACCGTTCCTGAAACTTAAAATCTGAGAGTCACTCATAAGTTGTCTTCTCCCAGAATCCACATGCAGTCAGCTACTGAGTTCTTTCTGTCATGTCTCCCTCTTGATGGTTGTACCTATATCGTGAGACCTTCAAAGACAACCAGGGAGCTGGATTCCGATGCTAACACATGAGGGTCAGTTTATTCTTTTAGACAGGTTCAAACCTGGACTGAAACCTTATGATCCAATGCAGTGGAGGAATTTGGCCCTCAGCTCAGGAGTGAGAGGGTTTTCAAAGAAAAGAAAAAAAGTGAGGTGTTACACGTCTTGGCATTTCAGGATTGGGTAAAGGGGTTGTGGGGCACAGTGATTCCTGGAAACTATTGGTTAAACTTTCGGCACAAACCCAAGTTTTAAATCTACTGGCTGAACTTTAGGCATGAAACCAAGGTTTGAATCTATTGGCTGTCAGGCACATTCTTGGGGTTTTTTCCTAGATTTTTCTTAGACCTGGGTCCTGCTCTCAGGCACCAAATGCTCTCTGCCTGAAATAAAGATTTGTAACGGAAAATCTATGCCTTCACATTGATTAGCTCTCTCATCTATGTACCCTCCCTGTAGGACCCCCTCCCTGTAGGACCCCCCTCCCTCATCCCTGTAGGACCCCCTTCCCTGTAGGACCCCCTTCCCTATAGGACCCTCCTCCCTGTAGGAACCCCCTTCCTGTAGTACCCCCTCCCTCCTCCCTGTAGGGCCCCTCCCCCCTCCCTGTTTTTCAAGGTAGGCATGGTGGCTCTTCCCCATAAATGTAGCACCCAGTAGTAGAGGTAGGAGGATTAGGAATTTAGGGTATCCTTTGCTACTTGGTGAGTTCAAAGCCAACCTGAGCAACATGAGTCTTTATTTTCAAGCAATCTGCTGGCCTCCTTAGTTAAACATTTAAAGATCTAGCCAAAGTACTGTTTAGTGCTCCTCCTCTTCTTCCTCCTCCTCCATCTTTATTCTGCCTCCCTCCTCTCTCTTTTTCTTTCTGGTACAAGCCTGATTGATAATGGTCTTCTTCAATGTTTAAGGATGTTACTTCTTCTTGGCGGTGGCTTTTGAGACAGGCTCTTACCAGCTAGTCTTGGTAAGTAGACCAGGCTAGCTTCATTTCACAGGTCTACCTGCTTTTACCTTTGGAGTACTGAGATTAAAAGTGTGCCCAGCTCAAGAATGTTAATTTCATTTCTGTAGCTCCCGTTGAGAGGTCAACCAAATATGTTCATCTTGGCTTCTTTGATGTCTCTTGCAACCTTTAAGATTTTTAATTTTTTAAAACTAGGATGACAGAGCCATGATGTAATTTTCTTTGTATTTATCTTGCTTATATTTTATTTAGGTAATTTTCCTTATATTTATCTTGCTTATATTTTATTTAGGTTTTTCAGTAGGTTCTTTGATAATGCCATGCATGCTTAAATTTCTCATTTTATTTTCATAATTCTTTACAGATATCCCCTTCTGTGAATTTCTTGTGTGTTTGTTTTTTTTTTGAGACAGGGTTTCTTTCTGGAATTAGCTCTATAGACCAGGCTGGCCTCAAACTCACTGAGATCCTCCTCTGCCTCCCAAACACTGGGATTAAATGCTTGTGCTACCATATCTGGCTACCTCTATGAAATTTCAAATTATGTATATAGTGTTCCTTCTTATATACTTCATCTTTGTGAATTTGCCATGTTTCCTCTTTGGGCTTTGTTCTTTTCTTTTTTTTAAAACTTTATTTATTTATTTATTTGCCTTGGTGTTTGCCTGGAACTGGAACTACAGACAGTTGTTAGCTGCCATATGGGTGCTGGGAATTGAATCCGGGTCCTCTGGAAGAGCAGATGGTGCTCTTAACCGCTGAGCCATCTCTCCAGCCCCAAAAACTTCATTTCTCTGTCAAGTATTTCATCATTGTTTCTTATTCCTTGAATATAATAAACTTTATTTTTTAATACCTATGCTTCAGCCTAATATTTTTACTTTGCACTTGAACTGTTTTCTTAGCTGAATTATTTTTTATTTATTCTGTACCAAATGTTATGTAGTACCATTGTTATTTTAATTGTTGTCTGTCATGTGAAGTTATTTGAGATCCTGGATATTGTGTTTCTCTGTGGGGGGTATGTATGTGCTTCTGCTAGGCTCCTAGCGACCCTGAAAATCCAGAGAACTTCCTTTCCAATTCTTATTCTACCCTTGATTGAGGCCCTGATGTCCTTTGCCCATCAGTCACCATCTTTAGATTGAGCTTCTGGTCTTTCCATCTAAAGTAATGTGGGTCCTCCCTCAAATCCAGAGTCACTTGCATGGAAAAAGTTTTTCCAGGTATTGTGGAATACACAGGCTCACCTCCCAGGGCTTGCAGCCTCTCCTGTGCTGGTAATTCATTTGTTCTTGAAAGCTGCTCAGGGGGATTTACAGATTGTTCGTTCTCTCTCTCTCTCTCTCTCTCTCTCTCTCTCTCTCTCTCTCTCTCTCCCTCCCTCCCTCCCTCCCTCCCTCCCTCCCTCTCCCCTCTCTCCTCCTTCCCTCCCTGCTCCCTCCCCTCTTCTTTGCTTCATGGAAATGTTGCTTAGAATCAATTTGTCATTTTTGAAGCCCATTATTTCTTCAAATGTTTCCTCTTATTTTTTTTCTTTTTTCTGCCTGTTGGCATAATGACTTTTATCTTCTTTATTATTGTTTCTTCTTTAATGGTTCAGCTTCTTTAAATGTACCTAGTTTATCATCAACCACAATCCCATGATGCCTTGGGAGCTATAGTTCATTGCTTTGCCCAGCATAGAGGAAGAGAACACTCAAGTGCACTGAACCATATATTGCTATCTTAGGAAAGAATTGAAATTCAAAGTCTGATTTCTATGGAGTACATGTCAATTTTATACCCATCAAGTAAAAAAGAAAATCATTAAGTCAAACAAGTTGGGGGTTCATCTGTATCTAATTTGTGATGAAGTTCTATGAAGTTTTTTTTGTCTAGTTTAAAAATCAGACTAGCAATCACTTTAAAGTTGTGTTTTTGAAGTTTAATTTGGTTACATTAAAAAGATTTTATAGTTCCCTTTTAGTAGTGAATGTTTAAAACAGAACAGTATAAAACTGTGCTTAGTGTTCCTGAGGCTCTGGGTACATACAGCCAGTCAGTGGTCCCCCCCCCCAAGCAAAAGAGTAGTAGATTCCTCCATCTTACATAAAAACAAATGTATTTTTTAAATTCTGAGCTACTGGACCAACAGAATATGGGCATTTCTGGAAACAGATAACACTGTACTGTCTTGGGCAGCACAGATATTTCACATTTATGTACATTCTGTGTTAACATCCTTGCTTTTTCTTAGATGTCCTCAAGACAACAAGAAAAAAAAAAAAAGCCACATAAAACTGAAGTTTTAGTGTGAGTAGGAAACCTCTCGTAACAGTAGATTTAACTCTGGAGGATCTGATTGTAGTATCGTTAGGAATTTTCCAGCCCATCGTAGAGCATGAGCGAGTGGTGTTGGCTGTAATAGAACCCCGTGATCCTAAGGGAGAACCTGGAGTACAGGAAGAAAGATGGCTGTCTTGAGGGCCAGGGGGACGAGGCTTGGTGTCATCACTGCATCCTGGTAGACGACTGGGTACCACCACCTATGTATCACGATGAGACCACTGTGTGTCCAGCATAACATGCTGCCGCTGCAACAAGTCAACACTGAGCGTGTGCAGCAGAGTTACCCAGGAGCAGGAACAAATGAGCTGGTAGCACCCTCACTATTGGAGTTGTAGATTTTCCTTCACAGGGAGAGGCAGATGTACAAAGGTTTGAGCACTAGCTAATATTTCAGACTTTGTTACTGGTTTTTCTTTTGCGTTTGTATCATAACATATTTTAAATGTCATTAAAGAAAATATTAGCTAGACAAATGCCTTTTCTTTTTTTTTTTAAACACTTTTATTTATTTATTTATTTGCCTTGGTGTTTGCCTGGAACTGGAACTACAGACAGTTGTTAGCTGCCATGTGGGTGCTGGGAATTGAACCCAGGTCCTCTGGAAGAGCAGACAGTGCTTTTAACCGCTGAGCCATCTCTCCAGCCCCGACAAATGCCTTTTCTAAGTGCATTGCTCTTGACTCTCATCTTTTATTTTTTTCTGAATCTGATAAGAAGAACTCTTTAAAGGAGCCTGCCTGCCTCAGACTTCCCCTCAGAACCCATCCAGTCCTCAGCTCTGCCCACACCAGGCTCCAGATAAGACCCCCTTTCCCACTTCGCTTTTCCAACATGGAACATTTATTTCTCTCTTTATACAGTGAGTTCACTCCTAGCTTCACCCTGACCCTACCTCAGGAATTCCCAGTCTTCTTTTCTTCCACATCTTTTCTTTTTCTCAGAATTTACCTCAGGTTTTACCCAGGCTGTCCTATTCCTTCATATCCCCAGCCCCACACTCTTATCTCTTTGAGGACCCGTAGTTCTTAGCTGTGTAATTGTTTTGGCTTTCATTTATGCAATGCCTTATTAAGAGCACATAAGTGAACAGATGATATTGAAACTATAGGACAGAGGTCTCTTTATGTCTTTGATTTCTTACTAAATGCAGTGCTAGATTCCTAATGAAAAGCTGCAGATATATGTAAGAAAATCAAGTAATATCTGAAGATGATTTTACTTGATTAAAAGCTGTCTGACTTTTTTGTTAAGTGGATTCTCAACTTGCGGTTGATTATTGCATAATCCATTCACTATGAAGCTTTTAAAATTATGATTAATTGGAAAAATATGAGTTTCTGGAAATCAAAGAGAAGAGCTCTTTTAGCAACATTACATAATTGGACTGGCAACAGTGTTTCTAAAGTACAAACCTATTTTTATTTAAGAAGTACTAATTTATGGTTGGCAGCATCCACAATTGTTTGCTAAAGATGAAGAACAGTTCATTTAAGTGATAAATGTTCCCAATAGTCTTGCTTCAAAAATATTATGTTGAACATCAAACTCTTATTAGGCATAGCCAATCAAACTCTTATTAGGCATAGCCAATCAAACTCTTATTAGGCATAGCCAATCACCCAGATGAAGTTAGTTAATCAAAAGATAGGTAGAATTTGAGGGTTTAGTAAAACAGAAATGAACAGTTTCCCGTGCAAAGGGCACAGGAGAGATTTGCAGGTGCGTTTGAAGGTGTCTGTGGTGTTAAAACATCACTGTTTATTTAGGGTGACTCACTGTCTACCTAGCTTGCCCCAGAGCTAATTCTAGTGTTTTCTCGGTGTTGGATATTAAGAACCCCTTTTAGAAGTCACATGCGGGGCTGGAGAGATGGCTCAGCGGTTAAGAGCACCGTCTGCTCTTCCAGAGGACCCGGGTTCGATTCCCAGCACCCACATGGCAGCTAACAACTGTCTATAGTTCCATTTCCAGGCAAAACATCAAGGCAAATAAATAAGTAAATAAAGTTTAAAAAAAAAAAAAAAAAGAAGTCACATGCAAGGTTTATTGTCAGTCTGTAAAATGACAGGTGTGTGGAAGTGAATCATGGAGCAGTCTAAGGTAGAGACTTACCTAGCTCTTTGTGGGGATGGGTGCTTGGTGCAGGCTGCTATTTGGGTGAGACTGAAATAAGTTTCTTTCTATCCTTTCATTTCACTCTCTAGATAGGGTTAATATGTATTTTTGTGTTGGATTTAAAATGTTGACCTACTAATCAGCTCCCAGCTATGATAGGCTATGTCAGCGAGTTATATGGTTTGTGCTGAAACTTTTTCCAAATCTTTGCTCAAGAATTATTTGTGATGGAAACTTGTATTTTAAATTAGAAGTAGTCAGACACGGACCTTTGTGAGGTTTGACCATAGGCTTTGGCAAGCTGCTGCTGACTGCTCAGTTTGAATGGAACTTGTGTAGTATCCATGGAGTAATTCTAGATGTCCGGTGGGAAGGATCAGGAGTGAGGTCTTCCCAGAAGATCAGTTAGATGAAGAACATAATCATAGGGTGTACTTCTATGTGACTACAGTTTCTTTCCTTTGGCCCTAATTGTAGAGGGAAAATACCGAGCTTTAGAGAAACATCAGAAAAATGAAAGCAATACTTTCTTTGCTTTGGGAACTGTTCATGTATGGGAAGTTTCCAAGGAGAGAGATCATGGCAAAGAGGTCAGTGCTGAAGTTTGGTTCAGCAAGTAAATAGTGAAGAGGGAGGAGCTAAGAGGGTTCATTTTGTTATTTTATTATATTATTATTTTTTTGAGTTAGGGCCTCATTTTATAGCCCTGTAGTTCAGGCTGGCCTCAAGCTCACAGAAGTTCACCTGCTTCTGGTTCCCTAGTACTGAGATTAAAGGCCACCACAACCAGTTATTTTTTAAAATTTCATTATTTTATGTGTTTGAGTGTTTTGTCTGTGTTTATATCTGTGCACCACATGCATACAGTGTCAGAGAAGCCAGAAGAAAGTGTCATATCTCCTGGAAGTGGAGTTACACATAGTTGTGCATCTATGCATGTGATGAGAACAGGTCACAGGAAGGGGAACCAGTGCTCTTTAATCACTGAGGCATCTCTCCAGCCCAGCATTTCTTTTTGAGGACTGTGAATAAGTCCTCTGAACAGTAGAATCAATATCTAAACCTGTACACAATGGTGAACCCGCTTCCCACTCTCAGAAAGCCTAGCTACATTCTTAAAGATTCTCTGCACGTTTCCTCAATCTGTTGTGTAAGTCATCTCCTTTTTTTTTTTTTTTTAAATTAATTTTATTAAAGGTCTGGTTTAAACTTATGACTATTTTGTTTCTTTTTTTCTTTTTTTTCTTTTTTTATTTTGTATTTAACAAAAAACCAGTAACATGAATTTAAAATGAGGAAAAGTTAACAATAACTATGAAGAGGATAAGTATCATAAGCATGGCTTATTAAGGGTGGTAATGAAAATAAGATTGCTACACATATATTTACTATGTGTTCAGCTTTCCCTCTGAATTTTTTTTTTCCATCCCTGTATATCCTTATTCAAGGTCCCTTCCCCCTCTCACCACCTCTTGACATTTTTCTTCTCTGCAACTCCCCATCCCTTCCCTGGGCAGGGAGCAGATAATCCTATGGTCCCACTGACCCAATAATGCTTGGATCAGTCTCCACTCCTGGCCAAATCCAGTTTTGTCCCCCCTCCCTCAAGAGTGAATCTGGTATTCCTATAGTTGGAGTGGGGTTCGAAGGGTCAGTCCAGGGTGTTTCTGATCCCAAGCTGTTCAGTGGTTGTGGTTTGCCGCTTGGGCATGTTTGGTTTTTTTCTTGTTTGTTTGTTTAGAGACCACTAGTGAGTGAGTACATCCCCTGCTTATCTCTCTGAGATTGTGATACCTTGCTCAGGAGGATATTCTCCAAATCCATCCATTTGCCTGCGAATTTGAGGATATCATTTTTTCTTACTGCTGAGTTGTATTCCATTGTGTAGATGTACCACAGTTTGTTAATCCATTCTTCAGTTGAGGGACATCTAGATTGTTTCCAGGTTCTTGCTATTACAAATAATGCTTCTATGAACATAGTTGAGCTAATACCTTTGGTATGTGGATGTGCCTCTTTAGGGTATACACCCAGAAGTGGTATTGCTGGGTCCTTGGGGAGATTGATTCTCAATTTTCTGAGAAACCTCCATATTGCATTCCAAAGTGGCTGAACAAGCTTACACTCCCACCAACAATGTAGGAGTGTTCCCCTTGCTCCGCATCCTCTCCAACATAGGCTGTCATCTGTGCCTTTTATCTTAGCCAATTTAACAGGTGTTAGGTGGTACCTCAAAGTTGTTTTAATTTGCATTTCTCTGATGGCTAAAGATGAAGAGCACTTTTTCAGGTGCCTTTCAGCCATTCGTAGTTCCTCTGCTGAGAATTCCCTTTTTAAATCTGTACCCCATTTTTTGATAGGGTTATTCAGGGTTTTGGGCTCTAAATTCTTGAGCTCTTTATATACCTTAGAGATCAGTCCTCTGTCACTTGTAGGGTTGGTGAAAATCTTTTCCCATTCTGTAGGCTGGCATTTTGTCCTATTGACAGTGTCCTTGGCTTTGCAGAAGCTTCCCAGCTTCAGGAGATCCCACTTGTTGATTGTTGGTCTTAGTGCCTGTGCCACTGGTGTTATATTTAGGAAGTGGTGGCCTGTGCCAATTTGTAGAAGTATATTTTCCACTTTCCTTTCTATCAAGTTCAAAGTGGCTGGGTTTAAGTTGAGGTCTTTGATCCACTTGGATTTGAGTTTTGTGCAGGGTGACAGGCTCGGATGTATTTGCATTTTTCTACACACTTCCATCCAGCTATGCCAACACCATTTGTTAAAGATACTATCTTTTTTCCATTGAATGTTTTGGGCCTCTTTGTCAAAGATCAGGTGTTCATAGGTTTTTGGGTTAATGTCTGGATCCTCAATTCTATTCCATTGGTCCACAAGTCTGTTTTTATGCCAGTACCAGGCTGTTTTTATTACTGTAGCTCTATAGTATAGCTTGAAGTCAGGGATGGTGATACCTCTTGAGGTTCTTTTG
>PVIH01004457.1:0-48534 GCA_004025045.1 Sigmodon hispidus
GGACTGTAAATTACTCAGGATAATTTTGAGGATGCTAGCTATGATGAAACAGACTCAGACTACTCTAGTGAGAATTTGAGATAGGGCCTGACTTTCCCATTATGCAGATACTGGACAATAAATGATATGACTATTTATTTCATGATTTAACTTAACCAAGATTTTCTTTTCAGGATCCCCTAAGGATGTCAACACCCCAGAGAGCAGGAAGTAAATTAAAGAATAAAATCCTGACCCTTTACACCGGTTGTAGCGGGGTGAGCTTTGGTCTTTCAATAGGTGGTTCATGATTGTCATTGTTTAGAGTAATTGGTTATAATTTGTTATTGGTTATGGTTGGGAAAAAAGTTGGAGAAAGGAAAATGTAATTAAGGTTCTTGTTTGAGAGAAAAGAAAATTAGGGATATAAATATGATAGGTAAAAGTAATAGGTTTTTAACACTACTCTATGAAAGATGAAATGTGAATAGGGGGAGACTACAGAATGATATCCAAAATGCACAAGAATAAAACACAAAAGAGAACTACTGAATCTTGACAGAACAATGTAGAACATTTTTTTAAGAATATCCTGTGTCACAGAGAAGTCTGTCAGATATGCTAGGCCTACAGGCCTAAGATGGATGCTCCCACACTGCAGAAGAATATAGGGTGAGTGTTCAGGCAGCCATCTGTTTCATTTGTCACATTTTTTGGAAGTGGCTTGCTTGCACTTTCTGTTTATTTTGTTAATAATATTTTCTTCTTGGGTATCTGAAATAGTTGACGATGTTTTCTAGTGACAGTTTTAAGAAAAAACTTACTTTACTGCTTAATGTGTATAAATTATACAGACATCAAATGATGGTTTGTAGTTAGTAATACAAGTTAGATAAAATGAATTGGATTCAATAATTTGGACTCACCAAAATAAGATAAATAATGTAATATTTTCTTTGAATTTCTCGAATACTCCTGGAATGGACATTACTGATGAAATTATTGCTTATGTTTTTTATATATACTTATTGTACCTGTTCTAGATATTTTTTTTAATTAGTAATGATATTGTTTAATTTTGACTGAAAAGGGGGTTATGGTGATATACATGTAATAAAGTTAATCTGGAATATCAGAGTTAACCACAAAGCCATGCCTTGTCAGGCTGTAGAGAACCATAAATTTGATCCTAGCTTTAGGAATGTGGTTAGAGCAAGAAGAGGGCGTTTTTTTTCCCAGATACTTCCTACCTTCTTGGCTAAGGACAGAGGACATTGTAGTTAGAGGATTCCTAGAGACCTGCATGAGAGATTAGTTTGGTAGCTGTGGTTTATTTCTGATATCACAGCTTTTTTCTAATATCTAGCTTCAGATATTCATTATATACTAACTAGATATTTTGCAATAAGGTGTTGTATCTAGATTTTGTTCTGAAGATAATTTTGTATCCTCTGTTTCTCACTTTCTTAAAATTTCTCAATTATCCATTTACTAATTTACATTTATTACATTGAAAATTTCATGTTTTCATCATATCCATCACTTCTACAAATCCTCCTATTGCCTAGTCCATCTCTACCTGTCCACCATCATTCCATTCTTTGAAAAAAATCAATGCATTAAAATAAATGTTGCCCATATAATCTCTTATTTGTGGCCTTTCACAGGAGCATGGTCAATTACAAAGGCTATAATTTTTGGGTAAACTGACTTTCTGTATCCTAGGAGTTATCAAATGATGAAACATTATTAGCTAGTAATGGGATATCTTGCCAATCTCCATTCTACATAATGAACTCTGACCTCCTTTGAGCTTCTACAAGTCTTGTGTATATTGTTGTAACAACAGTGTGTTCATGTGTAAAGCTGTCCTGCTGTGTCTAGAAAAACCTTTCTTTATAGTCATTCAATATATCCACCTCCTCTTCGGCAAAGATATCTGAGTCTTGGGAGGAGGATTGACATAAGTGTCTCACTTAAGGCAGAAAATTCTCAATTTCTTATTCTCTGTACCTTGGCAAGTTGTGGGTCTCAATGATTATCATCACCTTAGTAAAAGAGAAGTTTCTCTGATAAGAACCAAGAGATACTTTCATCTATGGATATAAAATAACTCATTAGGAGATGCCTTAATAATACATTTAATTGGTAGAATAATAGAAGTATAGTAAGTTCTCTACTAGATCTTGTCTAACATAGGTTCTTGACTACATAATGGATCCAGATATATGTTTCATCTTGTGGAGTAAGCCTTCGATCCAATCATAGAGCAGTTGTTATTCATATGATGTTCATGCCACTACTGCACCAGTGGACATGTCTTTAATACTATTCTTTAATGTGGCTCCAGATTTCACAGATAATTACCTTTAACTCCATTAGCATGCTATGTCATTACTAGCTTCATTTGTCCATTAATATGATTCAAGTAAGTGATATCTTCAACAGGAGGGTCTGACCTTCTATTTCTGGTGCATTAACAATAAAAATGATAATAGCCTTGAATTTTTGAGAGTCCTTGAAAACTCATTGGCCAATTGATTTTAAGAAGATAACACTTTAAGGGAACTTGCAGTGCCAGTAGCATTGCGATTTTTTAATATCCTATGGAATCTAGTAAGGGCGTTGTCACCTCATATAATCACAATTAAACAAATAGACTGTTATTGCTCCACAATTATACTTTACCCTTTTATAGCACCACTTTCTGTCTCAATGTGACTCAGTCCTTGTCAATATGATCTCTCTGTCTGTTTCTCTTTGTTTCTCTTCCATTAATCTCCTCTGTCTCTAGTATAATGAGAATATTAGCATGAGATCAATTGCAGTACAATGACATTGTGCTGTTAGTAGCAGAGGATGCCATCAGCTTAATTCTGACAAAACGATACAGGCTACAATTTGGTGTCCTAACAAAACCATGTCTGTTACACAGGTTGGATGTTCCTCCCGGTCTCTGAACTCTACGTCTTGTTCACTACCCTCCAGGGTTCATATTTAATTCTGTGAGTTAATTAATGTTGAATTAAAAATCCCATCTCTAGCTTAATGGTTAAGAACAGTTACTATTGCTTATAATGTGATCTCACATTTAGTTACTGAGGTGGCTACTCATAGAATTATACTGGACATTGATGGTAAATTAATTTTAATGAATCTAAAAAGACCATGAAACACAAATAGTCACCAGACTTATTTACAGCATCTCATATTTGACCCTTCAGACTCTTGGAAAATGTGCTAGGTGCTCACCTTATGAAGGCATTTGGGAAATCTCAGAAAAAAATCATGACCAGTTTTAAAACAGAATCATCCATATTATTCTAATCAAAAAAAGTGTTATACATAGAGATCAGAAAATAGGCTTTCTTAGAGAGATGTCCATCATTCTATATGTTCATTGTTATAACAGGAATGAATGAATTCTGGTTCAGTGCTATACACAGACACCAACATTGTCCTTGTGATAGGAATTCACCTGATTGAGATGATAGGTTTTCCTCACTTGAGCTCTATGTATGACTATTGAAGCAGAAGGAACACTGGCATAGACTACCTTACTAGGAACTACTCCAAAATACCTAACAGGAAAATATAACAGGCCATACAAGTTTTTCCTATTTCCAATAACCACAAATAAAGAAATCATTGACAAAGAGCACATAGTATTCAGTGATGACCCTAGGCAATCATTCATAAATTAGTTGTTGAAACTTTACTCAATTGCAACATCTCCCTTTAATTTATAAATGGGGATTTGCAATCCTGAAAACCACTATAAATACCAGCTCATGGGAAGCTTTTGTCCACTTGTTCAAGGAATCTCCTGTCTTCTAGCACTCTGGTCTCAGCCTGCAGTGACCATGAAGTTTGTCTGCTTTCTGATACTGATGATCTGCTTTTTCTCCCCACTGATGGCCCTGGGTAAGTCATGAAAGACACAAGAGCAACTGTCTCAGGTTTGAGAGAAAGGGGATAAGAAAATTTATGGAAGCTCGTTCTAGGCCCACAGGAACAACAAGAGCACATGTGTGGTCAACAGACTTGAGTCAGTGCCCTTTTGTGTTTCTAAGGCATTTATTGAATAATGGAGCTGGTTGTAGATAGATACTGGCATCTTCTACTGCCTATACTTGTCCTGGACATTGAGGAAATATACTGTGTGAAAAGGAATTGTCTAGCCTCAATGTGACTCTTACCTCTAAGACATACTTATCTTGTTCAGAAAGAGACCATAATCATCACTAATGTGGTTTACTTGGTGACAGCCCTTGGGCACCTTGATGCAGGTCTAACAAATCATGTTCCTCCTGAAATGCAATGCACCAAGAGAGCAGACAGGAAGGGACCTCAGGACTTGCAGATGTGGGATATCCAACCACATTCTTCTGCCTAGATATTATCAGTCACCAGAGCAGATACCTTCTCATCTAACCAGAGGAGATAGACTGTTCTAACTGTCCTTCATGTACAAGGCTGCAGAATGAACAAAGAAATGGTTTTCCGGAGTCTGTCTTCCATAGTGTCCTGGGGCATACCATTGAACTTGGTCATCACTATTTCTGTTTAGTTTCTTCAGTAGCCCCTTGTCCCCAAACGTTCACTCATAGTCTTACCAATTTCTCTTTATTTTTACAAATAACACATCTACTTATTTTAACTTCATTTTATTTTCCTCCTACAATGTCAGTGGACTTAGATTTAAATTCTAAATCCTTATTCTCAGTTTATGTCCTTTCAAAATGATACCGCAGTTCAGCGTAACAATATTCAGCATTTGATCAAGACTATACTTTATTATTTTTATTTCTTGATTTTTGACAGGATTCAGGTTCTCTCTACTCTCACCATATTCTATTAATGGCATCCTATCTTTGTAGCCTAACTCACTGGGGCACAGAAAATTTGACATGGGTTATGTTCCAGGGCATGCCAGTGTATGAAATCACAGACATGCCATCAAACACAAGAAGCACAGCACTCAATCATCAGCAGCTCCCACTTCCGTTCTTTACTCACTATGTATTTCCTGATATTTCACTAGTAAAGTTTCACTACCCTGGAGGAAAGCATTGTAGGAAGGCTTTATATAGTCCATGTGCAAGGAAGGAAATTGTACTGACATTCTTCAAACACAGCCAAGTGAGGTGTTTCTATGATTAAAGCACCTTCACATGAAAATGAAACAAAGATACAGGCACCTCAGTCTTTTTGGTGAAACAGGAAAATTAACAATAACAACAGCAAAAAAACACCAGGCTCCTGTAGCTACACAGCCTCAGCTACCACAAATCACCTCTTTATTTCTATAAATAAAGCCACAGGGAGCAGGTGAGTAAGCATGGCTGTCTTCCAGCTTTCTTGTTCAAGGGACAGAAATGTGACCTTTATTACAATTAAATGAGCTTAGTTATCTAAGTACCATTGTTAGATTCTTCTAATGTGAACATGATGTCCAGCTCAAGTCACACCTGAGTCATTGGATAGTTAGTGTGGTTCTCGTGGACTGTTTTGACCTTCTTTTCTAGGTACAACTAATTGCAATATTTATGTTTTGATGAAGCTTTTTTAATTTCTTCACTTCCTTCAATTTTTTTTTTCTTACAGTGAGCCGCGTAATTTCCGAGGATTTTGCCTGCAAAATACTGCATGGTGTTTACACAAATGTAATAATACCTGGACATTACTGCTGGCGTAGAGGAAGCATTACTGGAGAGAGCTTCTGCTGTGTACCCCTTGGTGGGCCTACTGATAAATAAAGTTCATCATTAGTAGTCGACACCTGCCCTGATTCCATGGAATAAAACATTATATGTCAAAGTGCTCTTCCTTTGATATTAATTGTAGGTGAAATGCCAGTGATTTTGAAAAGGGAAATATAGTGGTTCTGGGGTCCCACTCCCATGTTTCAGGTTCTTGGCATCTTATTCAAGAATTTAATGGCTCTCACAGATTTGAAAGAGTAGCAAGGAAACTTTGCTTAAAGTTCTGGGATTAAAGCAAGACAGCTTAATGTTAAAGTTCTCAATATCAAGTTCTACTTCCAGTTCCTACCTGTCTCCCTAATCTAATGGAAAGTGAGTAGATCAATTTGAAGATAGACTAAGCCCGACAATCTGTGGAATAGAAAAGGAGGACAAGCACACTTGTCAAGGAGACTCAAAGCTGATACAGTTGAATGCAGTGATGTGAATGAGCTAGCACACAATGGCTCTTATGTTGGAATACTTGGTCCCCAGTTAGAAGAGCTACTTGAGAAGGATTATGGGTGTAGCCTTGCTGTTAGTGTCCCTGGATAAAGAGCTTTGAGATTACAAAAGCCCCTGAGGCACAGTCTCAGCAGACCCAACATCATACCCGTATTTCTGAATCTTCTGTCCCAGAGCAAAGATTGCTTTCCTGCTGCCAAGCTCCCCACCTTGATGATGACAGACTACAGATCTGTGATCATACACAATCCTCCAGTTGATTGCTTGCTTCAACTGGAGTTTCTTTGCAGCTACTGAACTGAGACTAAAACAATGATAAATGAACACCTCTAATGCTGAGATAGAGTTAGCACTGTTTTTCTCCATAAACCTTTAGTAAGTTTGCAGAACTGCTCCTAAGAATCTCATCTCTACCTTTTCTTGAAGACATGTCTATGAAACAAGAAGTCACTGTTATATTAAAGGATCAAAGGGTTCAGTGTATGTGAAATTTTAGAAGGATGAGTCAAAAGACATATTTGGTAATGATTGAACTGTTTTGTGCTTTTAACTGTGTTTTTGTGTGTGTGTGTGTGTGTATAGATATGTGCATGTATGTGTTCATGAAGGTGTGTGTGTTTGTGTATGTGTATAGATATATGCATATATGTGTTCATGTATGTGTGAGTGTGTGTAGCCCCAGAGGCTGTTTGATTTACCTACCTCCAGCACTCTGCATTTTTCAGATAAATTGTCTGGCTAGGAGGCCCTGGTGATCCTGGTCCTTTGACTTTGTCTAGTGGTGAGGGTACAAACCTGGTCACTATATCCAGCTTTTACTTTGATCAAGTGATTCAAACTCAGGGCTTCATGACTGTACAATAGGGATATCTATTTAACTGAGCCTTTGCTGAGTCTATATCTTACAGATATCCAATCAGCCTGGCAACAAAAGGAGATTCAGAATGTCTCCCTTTACCAAGCATTAAGAACTCATCAATTAATGTCAGTGGGGCTTATAAACAGTTCCTAAGTGTTATTTTCTAATAATCTAGGAACAGTAAAAAAAAAAATCCCATCCTCTAAAAGCTGAAAAATGCCACAAGAAGAAGGCATCTCAGAGGCCAAATACAATGCTCACTGATCTGTATTAAATTGTGTTTGAACAGCACAGGGTTCATGAGAATTAAAGTTTCACCTCATGTGTTTACAGCCATTTATTGATGCTGTTAAAATAAAAAAGACATAGGAGGATAGTTTATCAGTATGATTACAAGAGAAGCCCTACAAAATGTACTCTAATCCCTTAGTTAACTTTCATCAACCCCTTTGTATGTCTGCCTCTCTCCTCACCCAGTATTCTCTGGTACCCTTGTGTTCTCACTGGTCTAGTGCTGTTCATCTGCTATAAAGGATGAATCCCAATGTCTCCTACATAACCACCTCCAGTCTAAATCACACTTGAAAACTCCACACTCTGTAATTTCCATTATTCATCAAGTCAAATTTAAAGTCTTCTCCCAAGATTCCACGTCTCTAATAACCCACTCCCCATGCTGTCACTTCCCATGTATCCTCTTTACTAAGCCCATCTACAAGCCATTGGCTCTGCTTAATCTACTACTGCAGCCCCAAGTATTTCAAAATCTTTACCCTGAAGTTGTGAAATATTCTAACTGAATTCTATGCTCCTATTCTGTCTTCCAGTCTCTTCCCACACCACTAAAAATTCTTCAGTGTTACTTTGTATTACTAAATGTAAATACATTTAGCTTAGAAGTTATCCAAATGTCAGCTATTTCTTTCCAATTTTTGTCTCTTAGGTTTTAGTTCCCAAATTCCCTCAAATTATCATGAATATCTTGATTCTGGCATGAAAACTATGCATATACTTATTTCACATCAGAAAATATTTAGATCACCTCAATTTTGCACAATATACAGCACAAATTGGGCATGTCAGTCTTAAGGAGGCAGTCATCTGGAGTTTCCCACTGAGAGTCCTGGGAAGAGCAGAGGATCCCACCAGATAGGGCTTCCACATAAAGGTACACCATCCAATCAGGTACCAAAGTCATTGCCAGAAACAACTGTCAAAGTCCAGCTGAAACCGCTAGGCTTGAATTCATGTGAACGAAGTCTACTCATACAGAATATTGTTCCCATACACTAGGTTTGGATTCTTTTTGTCACTATATCCATTTTCATGTTATGAAATAAATATGGAAACCTGAGCTGGAATAAGCCTCCCTTCTAGATCTTCTCAAAGACACACTATTTCTAATACTCTTTGCTGCTTACTCTACTCCATTCTCCATGTTTCAACAGTAGGTTACCATTCTGTTCCAGGTAATAATGATAACAAGGAAGGGTCTCTTTATTCCCAGATTCTACCTTCATCAACATTAAATGTCCCAAGACAATTGTTACAGGACAATCTTCTTGTGCAATACAAATATTTATTACTCCAAATGGTTTGACAAAACGTTTATTGGCCAATAGCCAGGCAGAACTATAGGCTGGCTGAGCAAATTAAGGATGATGAGAAGATGCCACAGGCCTCTAAAGAATATACAACAGATGACAGCCAGTATTTTACAGGGTGACCTACCACAGGAATGACTCTGGGTTGAGGAATCACAGTAGACAAACTCTGTAGAAAAATCCCCATTAAATGACATTCATGGCATAGCTTCATTAGGCAAAGTCTGTGGAAATATCACTCAAATGACCCCACTAGGCAAAGCCAGTGGCATGACTCTCTGTGGATACCAGTTGTTTTCTGTCTGTAACATTCTCATGTGCCAACACCTTATCTCCCTAAAAGAATAACTATGAGATTCTTTCTATAGCCCTTTGTGATGTGTTTTACTCTACAGAACATTATTGTCAGTGGCTTTTCAGAAGTATGACATTTTCTTATCTCATGTAATTTGGAGGTCTAAAATTTGCTTTCAAATAAGCTCCAGGCCTGTCATTAAGACCTCAGAAATTCAAAATAAGAAGAGTTGCCCTGGAGAAAGAGTTCTCAAGGACAAGTTTCCCAGAGTTTGACAGCTTCAGTGCCACATTTTCCCTGGATGTAAAGGTCTGTTTGATAACATTTATAAACATAACTCACAGTCCTTATTTAACTTTCTGTACATATTACTAACCTTATGTTTATGTTACAAAATTCAAGGTCCTGCTAACTGCAATTTCTAGGTCATTGTCTCATGCTATGCAATGTGTCTTTATGGCTGCTTATAAACTATATATCAAGAAACCTGGTGGACACTGGATTCTTGCCATGGCTACTGTCAGCATGGCTTTTTTATATCTGAGAGAAAAAAATACTTTGTGGTGTCTTTTATGTATTTATTGTATAGTTGTATCTGTATTTCTATTGTTTACTTAAGAAATGTAAAATAACTTTCAATATCAGTTCTTATAATACCTAAAGTGAAATGAGAGAGCCAAAAAATTAAAGATGCAGTAATTAAAAAAGAATTAACTTAAGAAAATGTGAGTTTGCTTCTGCTATTTACCTAGAAGTTTTCTCTTCACTATTCTGAGGCATTCCTTCCACCACCCTGGGACAGAGTGGGAACTGGCCTCTAGTCTGCATTACAAAGAGGAAATGAAGAGGAAGAGATGAACCTGCCATGCTAATAAAGGTACCACCACATGGCCAAATAGAAATACAACTATAGGTTAATTTAAAATTAAGAGCTAGTTAGTAATTAGTCTGAGCTATTGGCTAAGCATTTATAAATAGAGTATTGACTAGCGCATAATAGGCTCATAGTTCAATCCTTAGTTTTATGAAATTAGGTTTTTAAGGTCCTCAATCACAGAAATTCATTCTTGAATAGGTAGGATCAACATTGTGAAAATGGCAATCTTACCAAAAGACATCTATAGATTCAATGCAATCCCCATCAAAATCCCAACACAATTTTTTATTGACCTTTGAAAGAACAATACTCAACTTCATATGAAAAAACAGAAAAGCCAGGATTGCCCAAACAATCTAGTTCAATAAAGAACTTCAAGAGACATCATCTTTCCTGACTTCAAGGTATACCACAGAGCTATATTAATTTAAAAAAGCCTAGTGCTGGCATAAAAATAGACTTGTGGATCAATAGAATAGAATTGAAGAGCCAGACCTTAATCCACACACCTATGAAAACCTGGATTTTGACTATAAGGCCAAAAATATACAATGCAAAAAAGATAGTATCTTCAGTAAATTGCGCTGACATAACTGGAAAGTAGTATGTAGAATAAAACAAATAGATTCATATCTATCACCCTGAAGAAAACTCAACTCCAAATGAATCAAAGACCTCCACATAAAGCTAGCTAAATTGAAATTGATAGAGAAGTGGGAAATAACCTTCAATGCACTGGCTCAGGTGACCACTTCCTGCATATAACACCGGTAACACAGACACTAAGAACAATAATTAATAGATGAAATCTCCTGAAACTGAGAAGCTTCTATAAGGCAAAGAACACAGTCAATAACACAAAATAACAGCCTACAGAATGGTAAGAGATCTTCCCCAACTCTTCATCTGACAGGGGCCAGATTATTAAACTATATAGAGAACTCAAGAAACTAGAGGCTGAAAACACAAAAATCAAATTAAAAAATGGGGTTCAAAGTTCAAAAGGGAATTCTCACCAGAAGAATTACTAATGGCTGAAAGGGATTTAAAAAGTGCCCAACATCTTTATCTATCAGAAAAATTAAAACAAACTTGAGATACCATCTTACAATTGTCAGAATGGCTAAGATCAAAAACACAGATGAAAGCCTATGCCTGGAAGGATGGGGAGCAAGGGAAACACTCCTCCATCGTTGATGGGAATGTAAACTTATACAGTCACTTTGGAAAGCAGTATCATCACGGTTCCTCAGAAAACTGGGAACCAATCTCACCAATGATCCATCAATACCATTATTAGGCATGTATCCAAAGGACACATATTTTTATTCCAAAGGTATAAGCTCAAATATGTTCACAACAGCATTACTCATAATAGCTAGAACCTGGAAACAACTATGAACCTTCACAACTTAGGAATGGATTAATAAATTGTGGTACATATGCACAATGTAGTACTACTGAGCAATAAAAACAAGCAAAACAAAACGAAACACAAATGACATCTTACGATTTGCAGGCAATTGGATGGATTGGGAGAGTACCCTCCAGAGTGAGATAACACAGGCTGACAAAGATAGGCAAGGGATGTACTCTTTCACAAATAAATTTTAGAGGAAAATCAAAAAATACCCAGGCTGCAAACCACAATACCTGAACAGCTTGGGATCAGAAGGAACTTAAAAGAGACATCCAGGGATTCCCCTAGGAATAGAAATTAGAGAAGATCACCTGAGCAAATTGGAATCATAACAGGTAGCAACAAAGGAGAAGAGGGAACAAATCATGAGAGAAAGAGATGGTTGAGTGAGAGGAGCAACAAAGAGGGAGAAAAAGAGATGGAGATCTTGATAGAGGAAGCTACTGTGGGGCTGGAAAGAGACCTGGTGCTAGGGAAACCTCAAGAATCTACAGGATGTCCCTGGCTAAGACTCCAACCAATATTGAAGGTGTACCAAAACAGGAATTTCCCTATACTCAAATAAATGACTTCCCTAAATGTCATTATAGAACCACAGAAATGGCTGTCTAGAGCTTTTAGGAGCTCAGTGAATCAAAAAACACCCACTGGGGAATCTTCAGAAAAGGAACTGAACCCTCTAAAAGACTGTAGAATGGCATGGGAAGTATTTGGAACCTCGTGGGGTACAATCAGACTATGCTCTTGTGCATGAACTGGCACCTTAGAGTCCATTCCCTTCATAGGAACACCTAACCCAGCCTTAATATTGGGATGAGGGAATTGAACCTAACTCACATAGATACACCAGACTAAACTAACCCACCTTGTATATTGATACAAACTTGAGATTAATTTTCTACTGTACATATATTTCTATACTTGTTCACGGTATTATACATATACAGTTTATTTAACAATCTTGTGCATATTTCAAGTCCTTGAAAGTTATTATTACCTAAATTAATTAAGATATAAGAAATATGCAAGTTAGTTGTTAGTACAATAAAACTTCTAGTCATATTATTTCAAGATCAAACAGATTTATTTTAGATATACAGGTCATGTACACACACTTCCTAGATTTACAGAATATGGCATTTATGATATTTGAATAACAAAGGTGCTTATTATTTTTATGACAATAATTCATTTGTTCCAGGCAGCATGAATCTACTACAAAGAAGATGGGCATGGAAGCAACTTCACACGGAATTGATCTTTTGTGGCAAAAGTCAGCCACTAGGCAAGAAATGCCCTTCTCTTGAATGTTGACTGTATGATGTCCAAAAAGGACAAGCAGGAGACACAAAAAAGAACTACTGAACCTTGGCAGAACAAGGTAGGAAGGTCTTTAAGAATATTCTGCTTCACAGAGAAGTCTTTCAGATATGCTAGGCCTGTGGACCTAAGATGGATGCTCCAACACTGCATAGAACCATACGGTGACTGTGCAGGCAGCCAGCTGTTTCATTTATCACATTTTTTTGAAAGTTGCTTCCTTGTATTTTCTTTTTACTTAGGTAAAAGTATTTCCTTCTTGGGTGTCTGAAATAGTTGAAGATGAGAGAGCTATAGTTTTCTAGTGGCAATTTTAGAAAAGAAATTCACTTAAGAGGTTAAAGTGTGTAAGTTATAGAGACATCAAAAGATAGTTTTCAGTTAGTAATACAACTTAGAAAGTGAATTAGATACAATTTTTGGACTCACCAAAATAGAATTAATAATGGGATATTTTCTTTGAATTTGTCAGTTGTTCCTAGACTGGACCTTACTAATGTAACTATTGCTTGTATTTATTGTATAAAGTTATTGTACCTGTTGTATATAGTTTCTCTCACATTAGTAATAATATTTTTAATTTTTTACTAAAAGGGGGATAAGTTGTGATATACATTCAATAAAATTAATCTAAAATATCAGAGTCAACCACAAAGTTAAGCCAAGTCAGGGTGTAAAGAACCACAAATTTGATGCTAGCTTTAAGAATGTGAGCAGTGCAAGAGAAGGATTTCAACTTTCCCAGACACCTTCCTTCCTTCTTAGCTGAGGACAGAGGAGCTTGCAGTTGAAGGATTCCTAGAGACGGGCCTGAGGAATTGTTTACATAGCTGTCATTTGTTTCTGATATGCCCCCTTTTTTCTATTATCTGGCTTCATATTTTTGTTATATACTAACTTGAGATTGTACAATAAGGTGTTATGTTTATATTTCCTTCTGATGGTAATTTCTGATTCTCTGTTTCTCATTTTCTCTGAATATCTCACTTACTAATTTATGTTTATTAGTTTGAGAGTTTCATGTTTTCATTATATCCACCCCATCTCCAACTTCTCTGATGTCATACTCCCACTCTACCTGCAAAACATTGTTTCATCCTTTGAAAAAAAGAATGGAGTCCAATAGAGGTTGACCATATAATCTTGGTTGTGTGGCCTTCAACTGGAGCAAGGTCAATCTACCAAGGTCTATAATTAGAGAAAACTGACTTTGCCTATCCTAAGAGTTATCAAATAACAAAGATTCTTAGATAGTAATGTGATATCTTGTCAGTTTTCATTCTACATCATGAGATCTGACCTGGTCTGAGCTCATACAAGTCCTGTATTATGTTGTAACAACTGTGTGTTCATGTGTAAAGCTGCCCTGAAATGTCTAGAAAACACTTTCTCTACAGTAATTCAATACATTCACCTCCTCTTCTGCAAAGATACCTGAGCCTTAGAAGGAGGTCTGATATAAGTGTCTCACTATGGCTTAAAATTCTCTTATTTTCTGTACCTTGGCAAATTGGGGGTCTCCATGATAAACATCATCTAGGAAAAATAGAAGATTCTCTGATAAGGACCAAGAGATACAGTCATTTATAGATATAATACTAAGTCATTAGGAGTTGGCTTAATAATACATTTACTTGGCAGAATAGTAGAAGTATAGTAAGTTCTCAACTAGATCTTGTCTAACATAGGTTCTTGACTATGTACTGGTTCTAGGTATGTTCTGCATCTTATGGAGTAGGCCTTCAGTCCAATCATAGACCAGTTATTATTCACATGATGTTCATGCCAATAATTCACCAGTGGGCATGTCTTTCAGGATCTTCATTAATGTGGCTTTAGAGTTCACCGTTTCCTCTAATAGAATGCTTTGTCATTACTAGGCTCATTTCTCCATGTTCTATGATTCAGGTATATGGTGTCTTCAGCAGGAGGGTCTGACCTTCGATTTCTGGTAGATTAACAATAACACTAGTCTGTAATTTTTGAGAGTCCATAGAAACTCACTGGCCAATTTATTTTAAAAAGTAACTCTTTGCTGGTATTAGCACTGCCAATGGCATTGAGATGTCTAATATCCAATTTAATAATTTGACCCTTCTTTCACCATAGTTATACTTTAGCCCTATATAGCACCACTTTCTGTCTCAATGTGCCTCTGTCTCTTGTCAATATGATCTCTCTGTCTGTTTCCCTATTTTTCTTGTCCATTACTCTTCTGTGTCTCTAGAATAGTGAAGCTAGTAGCCTGATATCACTTGTGTTATAATGACATTGTGACAATGATATCAGAGGCTGCTATAAGCTTAATTCTGACTAAAGCATAGAAGCAAGTATAAGCTTCCCATAGTCTTTGCAGACTCCCAGGCCTTGTAGACCTCCCACAGGGCAGCAGGACATCACACATACTGGCATTCATCTGGGACAGAGCAGAGCTGCTGCCATGCCCCGGGGTTTGGCTATGTGAACATGGGCCCATCTACCCTCTAAAAGAAAGTGCTCATGCAAAACTCTTTCTCTTTCTCTTCTGCTTCACCAGCATCCCTGCTTCCCTGTTAATTAACTCCAGTGTGGTACCTGGTGTTGAGACCCTTTAATTATGCTCAAAAAACCAACAAACTGACTATGGACCAAACCTCTGATTCTTGAGCCAAAATAACATTTCTTCCATCAAAGTTGATTTGTCAAAAGTATTTTGCCACATATTCATAGAAAACTGATATGTTTTATTTGTCAAAAGTGAGAGAACTGCATCAAATAGAGAGGGATGGAGTCTTAATTCAGGCTGCACATTTACAAACAATTATTTTTTCAATTCAGATTTTGGATGAGCTTCCTTGGCCAGGAAGAAATATTCTTAGTGTTTGGGATGAGTGAGCATGCTTTTCAGTATGAGCCTGCATGCATCACACAGGGAAACAAAGTACGGGTAAGGGTGTGTTGTTATGCATCTAACCTCAGCACCAACAGGAATTTGTTTATAATTCGCATCCTTAACCCAGCCCTGCCATTCCCTGATCCATCAAAAACTTCCTCTGTGAACCAAACTGTGATTAGAGATCAATTATAGGCTACCTTTGAGAACGTCTCTAATGACAGAGTAGGTTAATAATGAGCCGAGAAAGGCAAGAATGAGAGGGTAGAAAAAAAGGTAGAAGAATTAAATATAACTTGATTATATTTCATTATATGTATTATATGTATATGCATTACATATAACTAAATATAGTGGTTTCCACTATATCTATTGTATGATAGTATCACTGTTGCTAATGAGGTAGTGCACATTACAAAATAGCTATGAGAGGGGATGGGGTCTATCCAGTATAGTAAAATTATGCAATTGAAGTGATGAATATGTTAATTATCCTGATTTGATCATTGCACACTGTGTGAATATATTAAAGAAGTACACAGTTCTCCACAACTATGCATACTTACAATGTGGTTTTTAAAAATCTCTGCTGAATAACAATTTAAAACTATCCCTACCCATCCCATTATCATGAGCTTTCAGGTCACAGCAGCATGGGAGTGAAGGAGCCTAGTGTGTATCTAAATTCTTCGTTCTCCTAAAAATTCTTTGCTGGGAACTCATATGAGTCTTTCTAAAATAACCTTCAATTATAGATTTCTGCCTATGTGCGTATTTATTTATACTCCTTGTAAAGAGGAAGGAACCATAACTGATGTAACTTCTTTTTCCTTAGAAAATCTACATCTCTCAGTTCTTGACATGGGTTTTGTCCTGATTGTTGCCAATAGTTTTCTAGGTTAAAAATTAGTAAATGGGTAATGGAAGATACATGAGATCTCACCTAGGCCAGAGCCAAATGCATTCTTCTGAACAGGTTCCACCAAGACCATTAAGGAGATGATGGGAAAGATTGAAGTCCCACTGTTATGGTTTCTCATAATAGAATCCAAAACTCAGTTCCTCACCACTGATATTCACATTGCCTCAGAAAGCTAACAACCACAGTCTCAGTAACTGTCCAGCTCCATGGATTTGTATACCACCTGGTGGTCAGAACCAGCAGCTCACTGGCATAAAGACACACTCAGGAAAAGCATTACCAACTCTTTGCTTTCTCTGTAAGAGACAATTGCCCAAACTATTTGACTCCATGCTCATCATATCAGATGTTTGGAGAATTGCTGGTGATTTGTTAGCTCAAGGTCCAAGATAACTTTTAGGTAAACACAGTTGTTTCCAATTCAAAATAATCCTCAAAGGAAGGAGGCATATGTGTGGGAAATCTTATTTTTAAAGAAAACAATAAAGTGATGTTTTCTTTGGGTGTATTTTATAGATGAAGAACTGAGAGTGACTCCCAGGGTCCCACAGTGAGGGACAAGGCTCCAGTCCTCTGCTGATTCTTCTCTTTCATACCTTGAACAACACAGGCCTCCTGCACTCTCTCCAGAGGTTCACAGGATGCTGACATGTAGAGTGTGTCCTGCTGTTGTAGGATACAGCAGGGGAATAGAGCCTCTTCCTCGGTGGGATTTGGAGAGGAAGAAGAAGCAGATCAAGGAAAAGGGTGGATATCTGGGGTGCTGAGAAGACAACTGAGGAGAGATGCTTAGAGGAAGAGCTGGCTGGAGGCAAACACACCTATGGACTTTTCAGAAATATTAGAATTTTCCCACATTGGTCATTAAAATCTTTAGCTTGTGATCAGAATGAAGACTGGTCCCAGCAGGCTTGAGGATGAAGATTCACACTAAGAACGGAACTTAGTACAAGAATCACTTGAAAATGCTTAGCTCCATACAGAGTAAATGACCCAAACCCACAGATATGTGTTCATTTACTGTCATTGTTAGGAGAAGCAATAGGCATTGGTTATTTCAAAATCCTTAAAAGTTTCTATTCTCATGTGACAAGTATGGGTTAAGAAAAATGCTAGGTCCTCATGGGTGTAGACAAAGAATTAAGTTTTTTGAGACATGGTCCAATTTAACTCCCTTTAAGCATGAATATTCTAAGCTAAATCATACTGAATTGGCCCCAAATAAGAAAGATCCTCATCAGAATTGGCAGGAAATTGTCACTTTAGCATTTGCCTGATGTGTCCTTGTCTGAGACCAGAGTCTTCATGTGAGTGGGAGAGAATGTCTGCCAGATGTTCCACAGCACAGCTGCTGTTTGTGAGTGGCTCTGGCCTGCTTGGTCCAGTTTGGTCAGTCTTAGCTTCGCATTCTGCTGAGGGCTGTGCTTAGGGAGGCCAGGTAAGTGCTTTGAGTTCATTTTTAATGAGTCTCTGACTAGCACACATGCATGCTCTCTCTCCTGTGTGAAAGATACAGTACTTTCAAATGTTCCCAAAACAGTCCTCTGTTCCGTCAAGAGATGGCTTGTGGAAGCTTCCTATGCTTCCCAAATAGGCCATTACAATTGTCTCTACAGAGATGATGGTTTCTGTGTTGCTATAGAATCTCTGATCATGAAGGATAGGAATTTCCCATGTGGTTCTTTGGCTGCCAGAATACAACATGGCCTGTGATGTGAAACTTTAAGTCATGATCACTTCGAAATCCCTATGTTTGAGAGCCTATCTGGAGAAACCATAAGGAAGGAAAGAGGGTTTCCCCATGACTGCCTGTTCCTGAGCTTCTCAAGCCCCCTCAGCTGTGTCATCAGCAGGCATGTGAGCTTTGAGAAGATTCTAGGCCCAGCTTCTGTCTGTCAGTTCATGAACATCGTTTCCACCAGACACCTAGATAAGCTCAGTCTAACCTAGGGGCCATGACATATTTTTAAAAAGAACTAGTTTTGGGGTGTTTGATCTTTTCTACAAGTCTCAATTATGAGATTGTACACTGGGGTTCATTCTACAGGGGATTCACTTTGGGCTGACTGTAACAGAAAAAACTTTAGACTGAGTGACCAATGTTTATTGCAGTGGACAGGGCAAATTTAAATGTAATTTTTTAAAATTGTTTATTGTTTTTTTAAACTACTTTTTAAAAAGAAAACTGGGATTTTCTGGCCTCTGATTAGAATGTCTTTTGATTTCTGCTGCCTATCAAGATGTGATGTTGCTGGAATTCATAAATATATGGAAGCCAATTTCTATTGATTATCTTCGTATTTCATATTTTTCCATGACTTGTGTGTAGTCTTCTTTTTATCTTATTTTATTTATTTATTTTTAGAAAGAGTTTCTCTGTGTAGCTTTGGCTATTCTGGAACTCATGTTCTAGATCAAGATGACCTCCATCTGCCTGCCACTGCCTCCCAAGGGCTGGGACTAAAGATCTGCACCCAAACTGCCCAGACATTTAATCTTCATAAGAAGCACCAATCTTCACAGAACCTACATCCAACAATGAATGGAGGTGGGGGCAGCAATCAATGGCTGAGCATTGGGCCAAGCTCTTGGTTCACCTGGGGAGAAGGTAGTCTGCGTGAGCAAGGGGATAGGGATTATGAGGAAAAATTCTCACGGTGATGGCTAGCTGGAGCTCTGGGGGGCTCATTGAACCAAGAACAGCCACTGGGAAACCATCAGGAAAAGGAGGCCCTCCAAGTGTAGGCAATTGTCAACTGGCATGGGCAGTATGTAGAGCCTCAAGGGGTGAAATTAGACTGTGTTCCTGTGTGTGGGATGGCACTTGGAGGACATTCCCTGCAGAGGAGCACCTAACTCAGTCCTGATGTTGAGATGTGGAGATTGAACATGCCAGGAGTGGATGTACCATACTTAGCTGACCCACCTTGGGACTTCTTGCTCTTTTTGGGGGGAAAGAAGGGGAATGGGGAGGGAGGAGGCTGAAAGCTTACTGGGAGGAGTTGGGAGGAGGGAAGGGAGGGGAGAAGGGTGATACATGGATAAAACAGACTATTTTATAAATAAAAAAGTAAATTTATATTTTAAAAAGCACCAACCTAATAGAAAAACAGAAGACACCTTAGAGGCCTGTAGTCCTAGAAAGCCAAGAGAAACAACTTGGCTTCTTGTTCATAAGTCTTTACCATGTACACCCCATTACTACGCGTATCCATCTAAAAACATCTTTGACACATTACTCCCCAGCTATCATGCATTACTTTGCTGAATTTTTTTAGTGAAACAGTTTGAAATAGGTGCACACAAGCTCGACTTCCTTTCAAATTTCTTTCCCAATACAGGTCTTTTAGTCATCAGCTTCATAGTGCATGGTTTATGAAGTCCTCCCTCTGCATGTGATTTTTCTGACTCTTAATTACATCATAATAGACACCTACTCCCAAGAGGCCCTGCCTCAAAGTACAGCTAGTACATTGCCGGTGGAAAGAGCCAAATTTCCAGGTAAATTATTAGGGGATATCTTCTGGTGAAGATGAAGTGAGCAGATGATCAAGGTGACTGATTTGTACAAGTAAGAAAGAGGTATGTGGAAAAGCTTTATCGTACGCTTTATTTTCTTTCCTCATTGGTTTTCATTTTTTTCTGCTTATGTTGAATCTATGTGTTGAAACATAATCTCCAGTGCAGCAGTATTAGGAAGGGAGATGTTGGGGAATTGATAAGACAGTGAGGGCAGACCTCCTGTGTAGAATTATACTTGTTATGAATGAAGAACGTGGTGGTATCCAGGGAAGATATAAATGTTCTCCCACAGAGACACTGAACAGCACCGTAATGATTCCTCTCCAGATCTTTTAAAATCATTAGGGGACACTAGGGTCAGAATGTGAAGGAAATCATTCATCAACATCCAGCCCCACTCTAAAACAGTTGGATTATACCTTACTGTTCTGGAGGTTTTCCAAGAAAAAACAATGTATTTTTACAGTCAGTAATAGACAGGAAAATCTATTTCAGTGCAGGGTTGTAGTAAATAAAGACCATATTGAAACAAGAGTTTATGACAGAGACCCAAGAGAAACATTTAGGCTCAGTGAACTGCCTCGGTTCCTGAGCAGACTTGTGAGATCAGGACTTCTCTGACTGTGGAAAGAATGAAGAGCAGAACACGGAATTTCAGAAGTCAAGGGAAAGAATGGCGGTCTTGTGTCAGATATAAAAGAAAGAATTTAAACAAGGGACCAAGGAATTAAATTTCTATAGAAAGATCAAATATCCGTGATAGTGGACTAATAGAAAAGAGGTAGTAGGAAATAGCTTCTGATCTATTAACTTAACCAAACTTAAATAGTTATATCCTGTCTAGTTTTTCTATAACTGCAAGGCTTAATGACACCCATGTTAAGGAAAGAGACAAAGAATTGAAATAATTAATTTTTTATAATGTTAGATTATAGTCACCATGAAATTTGCTCATTGCTCATTTTACTTATTTTACTTTGATATGCTTATGTACTTATGGAAGACTTTAGAAAATTCACATACCATAAAACCATTTTGTTATCAATGATTAAAGTCTATGGGGAAATGACTTTGTGCACAAATAAAAATTTGTGAGGAATGCAATCTCTCAGAGTAGGTAAAGTCATGCCAAGATGTGCTTCTGCTCTGTCTACGTCTCCTAAAACAAAACACAAAAACATCCCCTGTCTGATTCCCCTGCTGTCCCTCATTTACCCATTTTTCAGACCCTGCCCTCATCCGGAGCTGGACTCTGCCTGCCACCAGACTGACTTCCATTTAAAATCCTCCTGCCCTTCATTTCCTAAGTAATAAATTAAGAAAGTTAACTTGTATGTGCAACTAAATGCTTTTGCTTTTGACAGAGGGCAGCTTGTGTCTATATTCATGAGTTCACAGGTGAGACATCCCCAGTCACACTGTGGTCCTATTTGAACATCTGCACTAAGTATATAAGCTTTCCTTCTGACTGAATCATTCCAACTCCCCCAGATTACCTGTTGCCTTTGATGTGCACTGAGGAAGGAGTCTCTGCCCTCAGACACTGCTGGAACCTTCTTCCAAGCCAAGAATTGCTTCTCACCATGAGGCAGCTATTTCTTCTCCTTCTTCTTCTTATATGTCTTACTCAGACAGCATCAGGTAAGATGTGAACACATCTATATGGGCGAGATGTTAGAAGACTTTGAAGCTGGGGGTAAACAAAACCAACTTACAATTCAAACATAAAATAAAATATATACTACTGATATCATGACACTATAAGAAGCATATTGTATTTGGTCAACTTGAAAGAATCAGCATTGTGTATATGAAGGCCTCTAGATATGTATGTGGGGAGGTCACCTTGGTTACATTAATTGATATGGGAAGATTCATGTGCTTCCTGGGTGGTGGATCCTGGACTGTATCAAAGTGGAAGATGTCAGCTGAGCACTAACATGCATACATTGCCCATCTCTGCTTCTTGACTTTGAACTAAAAACTTCCTGTAGCTTTGTCCATGTGACTTGGCAGCCATGATGGACTGGACTCTAAACTGTGAGCTCAAATCTAGGCTGTCTCCCTTAAGCTGATTTTATTACAGTGATAGGGAAGAAACTAAGACAGTGTGTGGAAATGATTCCCTTGACAAAGAGAAGCTTAAAGAAAAACAAGAGACTTCCTTGAGGTCTTTAACTGATAATAACTAATAACTGTAACAGACAAGATTTTTAGTGTGTCTAAATCACTGCCATGTGAATGAACACAGCAGCACCAACACAAATAACAGTAACAGTGGCAAATGATTATGACCACATTCTTTTCTCCAAATTCAACTTTAAAAATTGAAACATTTATTATTATTTTATTTTTAAGTTTAAACTTAAACAAAACAAACAAAAAAAAAACTTGCAAAGACCCAAAGTCTAGACATCTCAGGAACTCGATCTCCATACAGTTAGAATAGACATTCAGAACGTAAAGCTGTAGAACTGCACATGAAATCTTACGCTTTTAATATTGAATATATTTCATGCACTTGAACATTATTGAAGCCAAACCACATGACAGGAAAAAAACTTGAGAAGCAATTAGTTTTATTTTCTCTTTCTGTTTCGTATCGACCACCTGCATTCCGTCCTTTCTTATCCAATTATATTTAGTCTATTTTGGTCTATTCATGTACCTACATGTATACCTATTTACATACGCACACACACACATATAGATGCTGCTTAAGAGAGAATATACATATTGTTTTCTTTTTAATATTAGGTCTCACTTAACTTTTTGTATTCTAAGTCCATTTATTTTCCTGATATTTTCAGATTTTATTTTTACCTTTAAATATTATGGTTGTGGAGGAGGCATTAGATTCTTGGAACCTAGAATTATAGGTGGTCATAAGCAGCCTAATTTGGGTGCTAGGAATCAATATTGTGTGTTCTAAAGAATAGTTAGTGTTTTTAAATGCCAGCCATGATCCTATTTCCTAAGTAGAACCTTTTAGAAATTTTTTTCAGGTATTATGAGCACTAACTGGCTGGAAACTCACTGTGTAGACCAGGCTGGCCTCAGACTCAGATCACCTTGCCTCCTGAAAGCTAGGACTGAAGATGTACACCACCAGGCTACAGCACAGGCTTCAACATAGGACAGCTACTATAGCAATAGTTATAGAGTAGGTATTTTATAACTGTGATGTAGAAATGATATAGCATGCTTCAAGCTAAAAACTATACATGGTAAAATTATCAAGCAAAAATAGTTCAATTTCATAGATAATACTATTAAAATCCAACAATCTTAGATAATAAACTTATTATTATTACAAATAAATACAAATTGATTTTTTTGATGTGAATATAACCTATGAAATATTTGAAGTGTTCTTTAAGAAGCTGGCCACAGGGAGTTTAATTATGCTTCAGTAAGTAAATAAGCAGCATGAATGGGCTTTTTTGTAAATGGGGAAATTGTAAGAGTGGGTATGAAACCAAGAGGACTGATAACTGAGTTTGATGAGTTGCATGATTGAAAATCACGAAATAATAAATAAAAACATTATAGTGGAAAAAAAAGCTTAATTCCTACCTTCCTGAAATTTCAGATTTCATGAAGTGATTTCATTTTTACTTGGTGATTTTTGTTTTGTATAGAGAAAACTTTGTCCCTAGTCTTCCCATCTTCAAAGAACAAAAGGATTTATCCTTTCGGAGGTGCAAATTCAGTCAGACCACAAGAGTGCTCTGCTGGCTGCAATCCATTAGCCCAAGCTCAGGAAACAGCCCCCACCACAGGTCTTTCTTCACACTGCAAAAGGGAAGAGTACCCCAGGAGTGTCATATTACTAGTTAGAGTCCCCAGAACACATTATTTCCATTCAAAATGCACTGGCTGGGCTCATAGCTATATATGTACTTGGGGAAACTATAAGACCATCATATTTTTGTGTCAATACAACAGTGTGTCAGACCAATTTTTGAATACCCTTTTGGATAAGAGAGGTGAAGGGGAATATGGAGAGATGATTGATAGTGTAATGATCACTGGATAGTGAGTATATTCATTGATGATATATCTGCTTATGGTGATGACTACAAGTAGAAGCATATGTCTATATCTGCTTGTTTACTTTTGTTTCTTCCTACAATTGTAGAGTAGCTAGATTTAGAACTGAAGTCTCTTCTTCCCAGTTGCTGTGTTCGCCATCACAACACAGCACCTCAAAAAGCTACAGGCTTTCATAGAAATCATAGTCAACATTTACTCATGACTCTCCTTCATTCTTTATCTTTCTTAATTTTTGGACAGAATCCAGGTTCTCTTTACTCTCACCCTACTCTCTAGATAGCTTCATTTTCTTGCCTAACTCACTGCAGCAGCTATCAGCCGACACTCATGATGGGCCACAGAATATCAGTATATGAAATCACACAAACTACAGGAAACTCAGGAGGTGCAGCAGCCAACACCAGCAGCACCCTACTTTTCATGTTCACCTGCTGTGCATTGCCTGACCTTTGTTGTACACTATTAAAGTTTTGCACTGTCTAGGACAAAGGCACTTTAGGAAGGCTTTATAAAAGACATACATGAGGAAGTGAATGGTGAAGAGAGAAAACTTAGCTCAAGAAACCCCATTTTGCATTCTAGTAGCTATTTTATAAAAAGATAAAATAAAATTTAGCTTTGCATTTTGGGCAGGGGTGGGGAGCTGCCCAATTCTCGGAGAAGAATCATGCCTAATCAATCCTGGCAAAAGAACATGTCCTAAAAGAATAGACCTAGCAGGGGGCCTCCCCAGTTCTGAGAGAAGAATAGCTTCCTACTTGCCCAGCTCTGGGAGATTAGCCAAGACATCTGCCCAGTTCTGAGAGAGGAATAGATTTTTGATTGCTCAGTTCTGGAAAAAAACAGCTACCCCAGGTAGGGTCCAGGTGGGATCCATCCAGGTGGGGTTCAAAGATACTCTGGGGCAGAAAGACCCTAAGCATGAGCCAATCAGTAGCACATCAGCACTCTGTCTCCAAGCAACCAACTTTGTTGTAACTTTTGCCTATAAAAGATGCCTTGTAACCAAAGACACCATCTACTATTTGCTCTGTTACCACAGAAGTTTGGAGTATTCTCCCTGCCTGGCCTGTATTGCCCTGCCAATAAACCTTACTGTTGCATTTGGGACATTCCTGTCTCCAGTGGTCTCTCTAGGGGTTGACCTTTGGGCATAACAAATTACTCACATTCTTGAAACACAGTCATGTGAGGGTTTTTTTGCTTGTTTGTTTGTTTGTTTTTTGTATCCAAGCATCTTCATATGAAAATAAAAACTAAGTTTACAGGGTCATCAGACTTTCTGATGGACCAAGAAAAAACAAAAACAGAAAGATGCTCTGGGGGCTAAGGACACAGCTATCACAATTCACCTCCATCACAAAGACAGTCACAGAGAGTGAGTAAGTAAATGTGTCTGTTTTCCAATTGTCTTGTTTAAGAACAATAAAACGTGGGCTTTATCCATTATCAAATGAGCTCCTTCATCTAATTCTTTTTGTGACAGTCTGCCAATGAGAAAACAGTGTTCAGCTCAGGTCAAAACTGAGCCATCAAAAAGTTAATACAAGTCTTGTGGACTGTACTAACCACATAAGGAACAATTAATTTAGTATTTTTGTTTTAATGAATCTTTGTTTCCTCACCACTTCTTTTGCTTTTTCTTACAGAGCACAAAGGAAATTTCAGATTTTATAAGTGTGAGAAACTTGGTGGCACTTGCATGTATGACAGAATCATCGGATGTGTCAACTTGCCTGCAGAATGTGAAACAGGATACAAATTCTGCTGTAGGAATTCATGGTAGCTCACTTACATGCATTGTTCTGTATTAGAATAGGCACCTGCTCTGATTTCCCTGTAATAAAGACATTAAAATGCATGTGCCCTCTTTCCAAGATGTAAATTTTAGGTGAGATGCCAGTGAGCTTAAAAAGGGAGAATGTGGTGGTGATTGGGTGGTCCAATATTTTCAGGTTCTTGGCCTCTTATTCAAGAAATTGAATGCTCACACAGATTTGCAAAAGTAGCAAGGAAAATTTACTGAAAGTTCAGGGATAAAAGCCAAGGAGCTTGATATTGAATTTCCCACTTCCTGTTGCCTTTCTCATCTCAGAGAAGGTAAGTAGTTCAATCTGAGGAAAGTCTAAGCCCGAAAATCTGTGTAATTGTAACAGGAGGCTGAGCAAACTTGTCAATGAGATGCAAAGTTGAAACAGCTGAATATGTTGGTTTGAATGGGGATGGTCCCGGTTGGTTCATGTTCGAGTTCTTGGTCCTCAGTAAACACTGCTCACTAGAAAGGATTAGGGGGTGTTGTTCCTGGGGGAAGGATTTTTAGGTTCCAAGCCCAAGAGGTTTAGTCTCTTCCAGCCCTCCACCTTACCTATAATTTGTGTGTCTTGTGCTCTAGGGCAATGCCTGATTTCCTGCTGCTAAGTTCCACACTGTGATGATCATGGAGTAAACCTCTGAAGCCACAAACAAGCCCCAGTTCAATGTTTTCTTCTATAAGCTGCCTTGGTCGTGATGTTTCTTGGCAAACAAGAGAACAGTGACTAAGACAATGAGTTCAATGAACACTGTAAAGTTGAGATGGAGTCAGCAGGGACTGTCTACATGACCCTATAGGAAGCTGGAGAGCTGCCTCTGAGACTCTGATGTTCTTTCTACCTTCCCCTAAAGAAATGGCTATTTAAACAGGAAGTCACTGAAACATTAAAATAATCAGAGGTTTTAGAATATGTAAAATGTCCCCAAATATTAGAGGAGTAAATCTAAAGACACAGTTAATAATGACTGACCTGATTTGATTACTCACTGTTGTTGGGGGGAGGCATATGCGTATATGTGTGTTTACCTGTCTCTCTTTTTTTCTCTCTATCTATCTATCTCTCTGTCTCTCTCTGTCTCTGTCTCTCTCTCTGTCTCTGTGTGTGTGTGTGTGTGTTGTGTGTGTTGTGTATGTGTGTAAACCAGAGGATGCTTGAGGCATCTTCCTCTAGTACTCTCCATTTCAACTAATCTGGCTGGCTAGTGAGCTCTGGAGATCCTGCCTCTCTGACTTAGCCTAGTGATGAGGGTACAAGAACTGTTCACTGCATCCAGCTTTTACATGGTCCAGGGATTCAAAGTGACACCTTCTCAACTGCACAAAGGGTTTCACTATTTCACTGTGCCATCTCCCCTTAGCATAAATTACTTTCTGTAATTCACGGAGCTATACTCTGCCTGGTGACCTTAGGAGATTCAGAATCTCTCCTTTAGCAAAGCATTAAGAACCCATCAATAGATGTGGATTTTTTGGTCTCTCCTCCCAGAGAGACCCATTAAACCTGGGCTCTTTCTTAATTTAGTCTGATTCCTACTGATCTGTATTTCTGTGTCAGTGGAGAGGCTTATAAATATGCAGAAACTTTTTCACCTATAAACTATTTAGAATGAATAGTAATGAATTCAGGAAGAATGAGGAACTTTAAAAATAAAATTAGGACAATGACATCTCCAAAATCCTTGAAGACAACTCTGAAGAGGTTAAATAAACATATAAGAAGTCAGTTAAGGCCTCCTTACTTACCATCCCCCTCTGTACCAGTGACCACGAGGGCCACAAGCTCCATCTGCACTGATTAGGAATAAGAGATGAATCCCTGAGCCTCTGGCTAGACAACCCAGTTCTCTAGTTCCTAGGTTCAGGGGGCACATACCATGCTCCTCCCCTCACCCATCAAAGCTCTGGAGACTTGGAAGCATCACCCTTTCCCATAACCTAAAGACCACCAAAGCCATAAGCTACACCTGCACAGATTGGAAAGAAGAGCAATCCTGGAGCTTTTACCAATTAGAGCAAGTGGGCAACCCAGAGACAGAGGATCCAACTGTATTGATTAGGAAAAGAAAATGAGTAGACAGCAAAGTGGTTCTATAACAGCAAGACCTGAATATCCCAATGCAGATTAAGCAGAAGAAAATGACCTTAAAAATAACTAAATTATAGAGGCCCTTAAAAAGAAAAAGAAAAATTCTCAAAGAAATAGAGGAAAATATAAACAAAAAATTGGAAAAAAAAAATCAATAAACCCCATCAAGAAAGCCAAGAAAAAAAGGTGAAGGAAACATTTCAAGATTTAAAAACTGAAATAGAGGCAACAAAGAAAACACAAACCAAGGGAATTATGAAAAAGGAGTATCTGAGTAAATGAACAAGAACTAAAGATGCAAACATAACCGACAGATATAAGAAGTGGAAGAAAGAATCTCAGACACTGAGGATACAATAGAGGAAATAGATTCATCAGTTAAAGAAAATGTTAAATCCAACAAATTTTTAACACAAATTTTATCAAGGAAATCTGGAATAACATGAGAAGACCAAACCTAAGAATAGTAGAGATAGAAGGAAAAGAACTCCAGCTCAAAGATACAGAAAAATATATTTAACAAAATCAGAGAAGAAAACTTCCCCAACCTAAAGAAAAACATGCCTATGAAGAAAAAACCTTACATAACACTAGACTGAACAATGAAAAAAGAAACTTCTCTTGTCACATAATAATCAAAACACTAAATATACAAACTAAAGAGTAAATATTAAGAGCAGCAAAAGATAAAGGCCAAGTAACATAAAGGCAGACCTACCAGAATTGCACCCAAATTGTCAATGGAAACTCTAAAGGTCAATAGGTCTTGGACAGATGTTCTGCAGACACTAAGAGACCACAGATGCCAGACTAGACTACTATACCCATCAAAGCTTTCAATCACTATAGATAGAGAAAACAAGATATTCCATAACAAAAGCACATTTAAATAATACATAGCTACAAATCCAGCCATACATAAAGTACTAGAAGAAAGACTCCAATCTTAGGAAGTTAGAAGCACCCATGAAAACACAGACAATAGGTAACCTCCAAAGAAGGGAAACACAATATCACTACCACAAACAAAACCCAAAATATCAGTAATTAACAATCACTGGTCATTAATATCTCTTAATATCAATAGACTCAATTCGGTATAAAAAAGACACAGACTAACAAAATGATTGTGAAAACAGGATCTATCCTTTTGCTGCATATAGGAAATATGCCTCAACCTCAAAGACAGATATTACCTTAGAGTAAAGGATTAGGAAAAGACTTTCCAATCAAATGAACCTAAGAAATGAGCTGGTATAGTTATCCTAATATATAACAAAATATTCTTCAAACTAAAATTAATCAAAAGAGAAAAAGATATTTCATTGTCATCACTGGAAAATCCATCAAGATAAAGCCTCAGTTCTGAACATCTATGCCCCAAATATAAGAACACCTACATTTGTAAAAGAAACATTACTAAAACTTAAATTGCACATCAAACATCATACACTAATAGTGGGAGACTTCAAAACTCAACTCTCACCATTGGACAGGTCTACCAGACAGAAACTTAACGAGAAATAAGGGATCTAACAGATAGACCTAAGAGACTTCAATAGAACATTCCACCCAAACTTCTCAGTATCTCATGAAACATTCTCCAAAACTGACCACATACTGGGTAACATACTTAATATCAACAGATACAGGAATAATTTCCTGTACCTTATTAGACTCTCATGGCTTAAAGTTAGAATTCAATAGCAACACAAATTTCAGAAAGTATACAAACTCACAGAAACTGAACAATGCTCATCTAAATTATTACTGGGCCAAGGAAGAAATAAGAAAGAAATTAGCTCAATTACATTCATATCAGCATTATTTGTAATAGCCAGAACCTGGAAACAACCTAGATGTCTCTCAACTGAAAAATGAATTAAAAAAATTGTGGTACATTTACACAATGGAGCACCACTCAGCAGAAAAAAAAAATGGCATTATGAAATTTGCAGGCAAATGGATGGAACTAGAAAATATTATCCTGAGTGAGGTAACATAGACCCAAAAAGATAAACATAGTATACTCACTCATAAGTGAATTTTGGAAATGAAGCAGAAGACAACCAGATCACCTAGTACCTGAGCAGCTAGGTAACAATGAGGAACCTAAAAGAGACATCCATAGATCCCCTAGAAAGTGGCAATATATGTGATTTCCTGAGTAAATTGGAACTATGGGGGGAAGATACAAGGGGAGGTAGGAAGAAAACATGAGGGAATGGGATAGTTTAGTTGGTGGAGGGACAGAGGAAAAAAAAAAGTAGATATCTTGATAGAGGAAGCTATTTGAGGGTTATAAAGAAACATGGTGCTAGGGAAATACCCAAGAACCCACAAAGATGACCCCAGCTAAGATTCCAAGCAGTAGTGGAGAGGGTGACATAACTGACCTTCCCCTATAATCAAATCAATGACCCCTAATTGTCATTATAGAACCTGTATTCATCAACTTTTGCAAATGCAGAGATCTGCAGCTAAGCACTGGGTTGAGCACGCAGTGCAACCCAAAAAAGGAAAAAAGAGATTATATGAGCAAAGAGGTCAAGATCATAATGAAGAAACCCACAAAGACAGCTGACCCAAGCTATTGGGGGCTCATTAACTCTGAAATGACAACTGGGGAACCTGTATAGGACTAAACTAAGCCCTCTGAAAGTGGATGACAGTCAAGTGGCATGAGCTATTAGTGGGGTCTCTGGCAGTGAGATCAGAATTTATTTCTAGTATATTATCTAGCATTATTCTAGCATATGAACTGGCTTCTCAGAGCCCATTCCCTACAGAGGAACACCTTGTTCAGCCTGGGGGAGGGGCTTGTGCCTGCCTCAGCTGGATATGCCAGACTACTGGGACTCACTTACCCTGGGAGTCCTTACTCTCTCTGAGAAATGGATGGGGGGATGGGGTAGAGAGAAGATAGGAAAGGACTGAGAAAAAGGAAGAAGGAATAGTGCTCGGTATGTTAAAAAAAATAAAAAATAAAAAGTTAAATTATTTGATGAGCACAAAAGAAGAAATTAACGACTTTCTAGAATTCAATTAAAATCAAGGCACAGCATACCCAAACTTACAGGACATTGTGAACTTGTCCTCTCCTAAGAGCAAACTTCATAGCACTAAGTGCCTACATGAAGAACTTGGAGGAATCTCACACTAGAGGCTTAACAGTACACCTGAGAGCTCTAGACCAAAAAGAAGAAAACTCATCCAGAAGGAAATAATCAAATTGAAGGCTAAAATCAATAAAATAGAAACAAAGAGAGCAAAGCAAAGAATCAATGAAACAAAGAGTGGGTTCTTCAAGAAAATCAACAAGATAGACTAACCAAAAGGCAAAGAGAGAATATCCAAATTATCAAAATCTGAGATGAAAAGGGGGGCTAACAAGACACTGAGGAAATTCAGAGAAGCATTTGGTCATATTTCAAAAACCTGTACCCCACAAAATTAGAAAAAAAAAAAGAAATTGACAACTTTCTGGTTAGGCACCACATATTAAAATAAAATCAAGATCAGATAAACAAGTTGAATAGACCTACAACTCCTAAGGAAATAGAAGCAAACATCAAAAATCTCAAAAGCCAAAAAAAAAACCAAAAAAACAAAAAACCCAAGGCCAGATGGTTTCAGCACCAAATTCTACCAGAATTTCAAAGAATATGAGTACTACTCAAATTGTTCCACATAAGAGAAACATAGAGAATGTCGCCAAACTCTACTATTACCATGATGTCCAAAGTAAACAAAGATACAAATAAGAAAGAAAATTACAGACCAATCTCCCTCATTTATATTGATGCAAAAAAAAAATCAATAAAATACTGGCAAACTGAAGGAAAGAATATATCAAAGAAATTATCTACTATAATGAAGTAGGCTTCATCCCAGAGATACAGGGATGGTTCAACCTAAGAAAACCTGTCAATGTAATCCACCATATAAACAAATTAAAGAAAAAAATCACATGATCATCTCATTAGATGCTGAATAAGCCTTTGACAAAATCAAGCACCTCTTCAAAATAAAAGTCTTGGAGAGATCAGGAATAAAAGGAACATACCTAAACATAATAAAGGCAATATACAGTAAGCCAACAGCCAGCATCAAATTAAGTGGAGAGAAACTCAAAGCATCCCCTAAAATCTGGAACAAGACAAGACTGTCCACTCTCTCAATATCTATTCAATATAGTACTTCATAGTTGCATGAATTTGGATGGTATGAAAAGAAGACTCTGAGCCAAATGTTGGGGAAGGCTGAAATGTCAGAGAGAGAAAGCACCACAGTCAATTCTCACCCAGCTGTCTTGCAACTTCCTCAGCTCCTGGTTGCTTCTGCTTCTGCTTCGGCTGGGTTCCTAAGAGCCTAAACTCACAGAAACAGAGGAAGTTCTGTCTCTGAAGTTATGGGATTAAAAGTGTAGGTCACCACTCCCAGCTTTCACTGTGATGGGATTAAAGGTGTGTGTGATTGAATGTCAGCTGTTCATCCTTGTACTCAAGGATCAAGAATTTCCTGTGCTGTCTGCCTAGGATTTGACTGTGTGCTGTCTTTCAATATTTCAGGTTTTATTAAATATGTAACAAATATCCACAGTACTTGATGTTTTAGCTAGACCAATAAGACAGAAGGAGATTAGGGGGTCAAATTAGTAAAAAGAAGTCAAATGATTGATATTTGCAGGTGGTATGATAATATACATAAATTACCCCAAAGATTCTGCCAGGGAACTCCTACAGCTGATAAACACCTTCAGTAATATGGCAGAATACAAGATTAACTTAAAAAAAATGTATGCATCCCATATACAAATGATTAAAAAAAGATGAGAAATAGGGGAAACATCACCCTTTACAATAGTCACAAATAAATATCTTGGGATAACTAACAAAACAAGTGGAAGACCTGTATGGCACAGACTTTAAGTCTTTGAAGAAAAAAGATGAAAGAAGTTATCAAAAAAACTGAGAGATGTTCCATGATCTTGGATAGATAGGATCAATAACGTAAAAATCACAATCTTACCAAAAACAATCTACAGATGCAATGCAATCCCAATGAAAATCACAACACAATTCTTCACAGATCTCAAAAGGACAATACTCAATTTTAGATGGAAAAAAAATCAAGGCTAGCCAAAACAATCCCATATAATAAAGAGACTTCCAGAGACATCACCATCTCTAACTTCAAGTTCTACTATAGAGCTACAGTTATAAAAATAACTTAGTTATTGTCATAAACACAGACATGGATCAATGGAATCAAATTGAAAACCCTGACATTAATTGATACACCTATGAACACTTTTTTGACAAAGATGCCAAAATTATGCAATAGAAAAAAGAAAGCATCTTCAACAAATAGTGCTGGCATAACTAGACAATGTCATATAAAAGAATGCAAATAGATCCATATCTATTGCCATCCACAAAACTCAAGTCCAAATGGATCAAAGACCTCAACATAAATCCAGGTACACTTAACCTGGCAGAAGAGAAAGTGGGAAGTAGAATTGAAAGCACTGGCACAGGAAACCACTTCCTAGATATAACACCAGTAGCACATACACTGAGAGCAACAAAGGTCATGGTCAATAAGATAAAACAGCAGCCTATAGAATGGAAAAAGATCCTAACCAACCTCACATCTGACAGAGTGCTAATCTCAAAATATATAAAGAACACAAGAAACTAGACATAAAAAAACCCCAAATAATCCAATTGAAATCAGAATACAGATCTAAAAAGATAATCCTCAACAGAAGAATCTCAAATGGCTGAAAGATATTTACAGAATTGCTCAACATCCTTAGCAATCATGAAATGCAAACCAAAATGACTCTGAGATACCATCTTTCACTTGTCAGAATGGCTAAGATCAAAAACACACATGACAACCTATGCTGGAGAGGATTGAGAGAAATGGAAATACTCTTCCACTGCTGGTGGGAATGTAAACTTCTATAGTCACTTTGGAAATCAGTGTGCAATCTTTCAGAAAATTGGAAATCAACTTACATCAAGACTCAGCAATAATATTCTTGGTTCTATCCCCCAAAAGATGCTCAACCACACTACCAGGACACTTGCTCAACTATGTTCATAGCAACATTATTTGCAATAGCCAGAGCCTGCAAACAAGATAGATGCCCTTTGTATAGATTCTGTTTACACAAAGAATAGCCAGTTGTGTAGATTCATCTGTTTATGGAGCCCTTGGCAATTGGACCAGGATTTATCTCTGGTACATAAACTAGCTTTATGGAGCCCATTCCATATGGTAGGATAACTTACTCAGACTTGATGCAAGGGAAAGAGGCTTGGGCCTAACCCAACAAGGTATGCCAGGCTGTGTTGACTATTCAAGGAAGGACTTACCCCCATGCAGAGTGAATGGGATGAGGAAGAGGAAGAGACATCAGGAAAAGGGGACAGAGGAGGAACAATGGTTGTAAAATAAAAAAGTTCTTAAGAACAGATAAAGAAAGTGTGGCACATTTACACAATGGAATATTACTCAGTGGGGGGAAAATGACATCCCATCATTTCTGAGGAGCTGCAGCTGCTGTCTTCTTTCTTTAGCTTTGTATGGCTTGGAGAAAGTGGCTGGAAGCCAGTGTTTGTCAGAGTCCATCACCCTGGTTTCCACAGTTAGGAGCAGCAAAGTAAAGGATGTCTCGATATCTGTGGATCTGACGGCCTATAAGGTCCAATTCTTTGGCTTCATATCACATGAAGATCTACATAGCATTTCAAAGTATTTTTTCTTCACTTTGGATTTCAACATCTCTATTCCGGTTATTTCATAAAACTTCATTATAAAATTTTCTTGAAGTAAAAACAAACAAACAACAACATAATGAAAACAATGACATCATGAAATTTGTAGGCAAATAGATGGAACTAAAAAAGAAATCATCCTATGTGAAGTAACCCAGACTCAAAAAGACAAACACAGTATGTCCTCACTCATTAGTAGATATTAGGCACAAAGCAAAGGATAACCAGGCTACAATCCACAATCCCAGAAACTAGGTAAAGAAAAGAACCCTAAGAGGGGCATGCACAGATCACCCTAGGATGGGAAATGGTTAAGATATCCTCCATAAACTTGGAAGGTGTGGCTAGAGGGATCTGTAGTCCCATCTGTACTTAGTCTCAAATAATCACACAAAGATTTATATCAATTATAAACTCTTCCACCAATAGATCAAGCTCATTACCAACTATCTCCTACAACTTAACTCAATCCATTTCTATTAGTCTATGTATTGCCACATGGCTCTGGGGCTTTACCTGTGTTCCACTACATCTTGCTTTCTGGGAAGCTGCAGTTTCTCCTTGACTCCACCCTTCTTCATCTTTATCTCTGCTTGGATTTCCAGACTGCCTCTAAGCTGTCTTTCCACAGACCAAAAATTCTTCTATGTTAACAAATGGTAATAAATTATACTCATAGTGTAGAGAAAGACATCCTAAGTCAGGAGGGAAAGTATAAGGAAGAGAATTGGGAGTGAGAACATGAAGGTTCAAGATGAACCAACAGGAGAGGGATAGAGGAGACCAAAAAAAGAGACATATTGACAGAGGGAGCAATTATGGGGTTAGGGAGAAACCTGGTGCTAAGGAAATTCCCAGGAACCAACAAAAATGACCCCAGCTAAGACTTGTAGGAATGATGGACAGAGTGCCTATACTAGTTTCCCCCTGTAGTCAGATTGCTAACTACCCTAATTGTCATCATAGAACCTATATTCAATGACTGATGGAAACAGATGCAGAGATCCACAGCCCAGCACTTGACTAAACTCCTGGGGTTCAGTGGAAGAGAGGGAAGAGGGATTATAGGCGTAAGGAGGGTCAGGATCATGATGGAGAAAAACACAGAGATACATGACCTGAGCTAGTGGGAGGTTACAGATTCCAAACTGACAACTAGGGAGTCTGCATGGGACAGAACCAGGACCAATGAATGTGAATGACAGTTGTGTAGATTCATCTGTTTATGGAGCCCTTGGCAATTGGACCAGGATTTATCTCTGGTACATAAACTAGCTTTATGGAGCCCATTCCATATGGTAGGATAACTTACTCAGACTTGATGCAAGGGAAAGAGACTTGGGCCTAGCCCAACATGGTATGCCAGGCTGTGTCGACTCTTAAATAGTCTTACCCTCATGCTGAGTGAATGGGATGGGGAAGAGGAAGAGACATCATGAAAAAGGGACAGAGGAGGAACAGTGGTTGGTCTGTAAAATAAAAAAAGTTCTTAAATAAAAATCCATGATTACTAGTAGGGCTTTTGAACAATTCAGGAATGACTGCCCTTTATAATCCAATCTCTAAAAGTCCACTGATGCCACAAAGAAGATGGAGTCTCGGAGGTCAAATGCAATGCTCAGTGATCTATAATCAAGTTGGATGTGGCTATAGTAGGAGACAGGAGAACTGAAGATACAACCAAGATGATTTTTAATCTCATGAATCTATAGCCATTTTGTGATGCTGCTAAAATGAACAGAGGAGGGGAATTTATCAGGATGGCTACAAGCAAAGCCCCCACAGACTGTCCCTCAGTCCACTAGCTGACATCGTAGTCTTCTTTGTTTGGCACCCTCAGCACCAGGCACTTGTGTTCTCATCTCTAATGCTGGGCAGTGCCTTTTCCATGTCTACCCTCTTGACCTTGAATGATGGTATTCAAGAGGACAACAACCTCTCTCTCCACTCTGTTACTCCTGTGTCTTCACAAATTAATACCATTTATCTGCTACACAGGATGGGTTCCAATGTCTCTTAAATAACCACTGTAGCCTAGATCACATATGAAAACTTTAGACACTGTAATTTCATGGAAGTGCCCATTATTTAATAAATCAAATCCCCCAAGATTCCACATCTCTAAGACCAACTCCTCCTTTATGTTGTTATTTCCTGTATGTCTTTTTTATTTTCCTTTTATTTTTTATAAAACAGGGTCTCATGGAACAGGTTAACTTGGAACTGTAGCTGAAGATGACCTTTAACCTTCTGATCTGACGCTTCTACCTCCCAAGTCCTGGGATTACTGTCAAGTTCAACCAACATTGGCTCTTTACTAAGCCCAGCTATAAGCAATTGGCACTGTCTTAATTCATACCCTGAACCTCAAATATTTCCATCTAAGTTGAGTAATATGTGACTCCTGTTTTTCTATTATGTATTTTAACAATTCTTCAGTGTTACTTTATAGTACAAAATATAAATGCATTTAGCTTAGCATCCAAAGATCTCTGAATGTAGGCTATTCCTTTGCAAGTTTTATTTCTCATGTTTTAGTTCCTTAAGTTCATCAGATTGTGATGGGAGTCATAATTCAGGCATGAAAGCCATACATATTTTTCCTTCACATCATAAAACACTTAGATTACTTCAACTTTGCCTGGATAGTTCTTAGCATTTAAAATTCTGCTCAAGCATGACTTACCGGGGAGATAACTTTAATCTACCCATGGATACAATGTCTATGACTAAGATTTTCTTGTTAAAGTTGACTTTGGGTTATAACTCCAGCTCATTTGCATAGTTCAGATACATAGAAAAGACTCAATGGTTGTTTAAATATTAGTAAATAAACGAAGAGAATGACACAATGAGACCTCAGTGTTCTGATATAATTCAGGAAGGACAGGAAATGAACATGCTTCAGGTCAGAGTTCTCACATAAAGAAGCTCCTGCTAGGGCACGGCAAAATTCATTTTCCACCTCAGACACACACTTTGTGTGAGAGTCACAGTAATGGTATTCATAATCTATAGAAGGAAAATAAATGCTTCAGATAGAAATTCTCAAGCTCCTTGGGCAGAGATTGGCACCATCCAGTAGGATCAGGAAAAACTAGATTCACTTTTCATGGTGATACTGCCCTGTACTGAAACTTTTCACTCAGTCTCTTTCCTGCTTTCAGCCTGCTCTTAAAAGGAAGTTTCTGTTTGGTACTTTGAAGGATAAAAATCTTCATATACTCCTGTATGGTCAGCATATCATGGAACTTGTATACTTACTACTGAGGCTCTTTCATAGAACTACTCATACATGCTCTTTCAAAACAATGTTTGAAGACTTTATGCTTTCATCTTCTCAGGACCATTGAAAATATAATGGAATAGCTTATTTCCTAAAGATGATTGTATTGACACAGATATTAAAATGTGCGAAGATATATGATATCCTCCAAACTTTTTGAGGTGTCAACTAACATTCCAAACCTTATATACTATTTCCAGGCTTGTAAAACCATGCTTGGTAATATGTGCCATAAGAAAGTGAGATTGTAGATGTAAAATATTTTCTGGAGCAAAGGACTCAGAATGATAGTGGTTTTCTAACAAGAAAAATAACTTGCACTTTACTCAAAGTTGGTTATGGTTCTTGCTTGCTTCTTAATTGGAGGAAAAATAAAACTCATGGTGAGAATAGCAACTATTCTGCTCCCTGGCTTGTCTGTTATGGACAGCAGAGGCTGCCAACTTCAGAACTGAGACAGCAGATGTCCCAGAACTGACTCTCAGCACATTCTCAGTAGCTTTCTGGAATATGCCCATCAGTGGGAAAATCAATATAAGGCTGAATGCAAGATCTACCCATCCCATACCATCCTAACCTGGCCTCATTTCCATGGACCAACTTTGTACCATTCTCTCCATACACTGGAAGTGAAGTGACTAGAACTATGCTTTTAGCAGAGACAATTCACAAATGTGCCTGTCATGGATACTGTATTAGTATCTTTAGCGTAACTCAGGGACACTGTAATATTACCTTGCTATTTCTAGGAACAATTCACATCCATGCTAATGTTGTAAGCAGGTGTCTCCTCATGGAAACTGCTGAAAGCTCTCCCTGTTCCTCCACAGGAGAGCCCCTCACAGTTCATCATCTGCCTGACTGATTAGCTCAGCAAGGAAATTGAGTCTGGATCACTGTTTTGAGTGACACAAGAACATTATTGCTTATTCCCAGTGGGTCATTGTTAATAAAGTAGTGCCAGATAAAGGGGCAAATGGTCCATGGATGAATCAGAGGACTGATTCAATCTATTCCCAACTTCTGAACTCATTGTCAATTGGTCTTCTGAATTAGTTTCCTATAAATCACAAGGGATCTTTAACAAGAAGAACGGGAGGTAAATATTTAATTTTATGTGCTTATATAAAGGGTTAATAATGGGAGGAAAGGGTAAGGGAGCAGGAGGACTTAGGGGTGTGGATGACACATAACTTGCTGCAGGAGGCAAGGTGAAAATTCTCAATGACCTACCAAGTCAAGGACTAAGACTTCTCTGAATCCGTTTATGTTCTGCTGTGATCCACAGTCCCAGACAAGGATGTAAGGAATAGACACTAGGCTAAATGTCAAACCTGTCTCCCATTCATTCAGCATTTGACATACTATTCTCAAGACATAAAACAAAATTGTTTCCTTCAAAATGTCAAGGTGCCAATTGTGTGGATGTCTCTTCCTAAAAAGCCTTAGGATTTGTCTTTCTGGCTTTGAAGCTAGACTTTCACATGATGTCTCCAACTTGTGCCTAATTATGAAGATTGGTGGTGTTCAAGGCTACATCAGTAGAACAACAAGAGACTCTGTAAGGTTGGAAAAGTCCCCCCCCCCTCTCTTCCTAGGCTTCAGCATTTTTCACAGTCCAAGGTTATTATGAAAACATGATTGATAAGTCTCCTTCTTTAACATAATTCTGCCCTACACTGATTATTGCTCCCTAGAAACATCCTTACAGAAGTTGAACTAATTGGAACTCAGATAAGAAGATGCTAAATAGGGCTTAGCTGTCATGATTTGAGATAGAGAGGACAACAGAAATGAGAAGGTAAAGTAATTTCATGGCATCAAATTCAGTGGAAAATGATTTCAAGTGCCTGAAAGATAAACAATGACAACGTTGAATAAATTATAATGTTCTCTGTACAGGTTTGATCAACATGACTGAACACAGAAGGAATGCCTGATTGTGTCTATACTGCCAACAATCACCAGATAACTATGCATTAAACAACGCTTAACAACATTTCATGCTTAGCTGACAGTATTTCCTTGGTTACTGTTTCTTTTGTTTCTATACTACAGAAATTTCTTAAGATTGCTTGCTCAAAAGCAAAACAAAATAGAAGTCTACAAATAAATGATCACACAAATCTAATTCAAAGTGTGTGTTTAGATTTAAAATGATCCAGGGGGAAAAAATCAATTTTTGAGTTATTGAGATTCTATTTGCAAAACTGTGAGGTTTATGAATATTGACCAAATAGTAAATTATACTAAGGAGTAATTCTTCATGTACATAAATAGGACTGAATATTTGAGAGAATTTTTCGTAAAGAAACATATGATGGGACAATTAGAAAAAAATTAATGAAGTTCTGTGACTCAGGACTTTAAAATATTTCCCCCACGATCCTATGGAGTAAACTATAAGCCTAGAGTGTGCTGGTCATGTGCTCTGTAAACCAGAGCTCCTCTTCCCTTTCTCCACTACAGTTTCAGATATGGTTTCTCTAAGTTGTTTAGGCTGGCCTCAAAGTCATTATGTAGCTCTAATAGGCTTTGAACTTCTGACCCTCCTGCCTCAGCCTCCTCAGTAGGTGGGACTACACTGGCTTTACCTGGCTTGATTGTAATTAAATGTCCATCAAAAGCCATGATCTAAAGTTTTGGTTAGCCTGAGGCTCCTCAGGGAGCTGGTGGGCCCTTTAGAAAGTAGGCCTAGAGAAGCAAGTTAGAAATTTGAACTCACACCACAGCAATGGGGATCAGCACTCCAAAACCCTCCCTGTCACAACCACCTCGACCAGCAAGGAAGACACAACACCAAGCTCTCCTTCTCTCCTTTCAGCAGTTTATTCAGGAACCTTGAACAATCTTCTTCTTCTTCTTCTTCTTCTTCTTCTTCTTCTTCTTCTTCTTCCTCCTCCCCCAGGGAAACCTGCCCACAGCCTAAATAGCCTCTGGGCAGCCAACCCTAGTACACCACGTGGGCACTACCAATAGGCCCAGGTACACGGATGGAAGCAAGCCAGATCCTTAGTCTTAGCCAAATATGGAGTTGTTTATCACTGAGTGCACTCACCATTGGGAAGGTAGAGGGCAGAAGCCAGTGCCATCTTTAAGGCACGGCTGTATGCAGCTCTCTACACCTCCCTTCTGTTTTCTGGTTGCCAGGAGAGGAGTGATTTTTACCTCACTATATGTTCTTTGTCATGATGTTGTGAATCACAAAAGATCACAAAACAGTGGGGCCAACTGACTATGGACTGAACCTCTGAGCCTTGATCCAAATTAGCATTTACTCCATCAAAGTTGATTTGTCAAAAGTAATTTGCCACATTTCTAGAAAGCTGGTATGTTTAATTTTTACTGTCAAAAGTGAAAAAACTAAGACAAATAGAGAGGGCTGGAGTATTAATTCAGGTTTTTCACTTACAAATTGTTATCATTTCACATTCAGGTTTTGGATGAGCATCCTTGGCCTGGAAGAAATACTCTTAGTGTTGGGGATAAGCAAGCATGCTTTTCAGTATGAGCCTGAATGAATCACACAGGGAAACTAAGTACACACCAGGGTGTGATGTTATATGGCTGTCCTCAGCACCAGATAGGAATTTGTTTATAACTTGTAACAGCATCCTAACCCAGTCCTGCCATTCCCTGACACATCAGAATCTTCCTCTCTGGACCAAACTGTCATTACAGATCATTCACCAGCTACCTTTGAGAACATCTCTAATGACAAAGTATGTTAATAGTGACCAGAGAAAGACAAGGATGAGGAGGTAGAAAGAAGTTAGTGTTTTTAAAAAGTAGGATAATTAAGTCCTGGATTCCACTGTATCTATTGCATAGTAGAATCATTGCACCTAATGAGCTACTGCATGTTTCAAAATACATTGAGATGACTCAGTATAATAAAATTAATCAATGTGAAGTGATGATACAGTAAGTATCCTGATTTGATTTGCACAGTGCATGCATATACTAAAAAAGTACACAGTATTCCACAACTATGGATACTTACTGTGTGTGATTTTTTTAAAGTCTCTGCTGTATGCTAATTTAGAACTATCCCTGTCCATCCCATTACCATGGGTTTTCAAGTCAGAGCTGAGGTGTGAGTGAAGAAGTCTATTCTGTGTCTAAACTCTTCATTCTTCAGCCTCAAATCTCTTGGCTGGAAATTCCATGTCAAATAAAAACTGACTCTTAAATTACAGATTTTCGCCAGCGTGTTTATTTGGACTTCTATAGAGATGAAGATATCTGGGCTGGCACCAAGCCCCAAGTTGGGAGCCAAATGTTCCGGGTGTTCTATCTGGTGACATCATGGGGAAGGACATGTGAAAGCATAGGGTCTATGGCACAGACTCCAGGAGTCTGGTGAGAAGCAGACACAGACACCTTAACAGCATTTTGACCAATTCCAATATGTGGTTTTTCTTACTCACCTTTCAGCTTTTACTCAAAGAATCAACAATCCTGTTACTTGCATCACCATTGGAGGCATAGTCTGGGATGCATGTGTTAGGGAATTCTGACAGATTGGCTGTTGTAGCCTTTCTAAAGTCAGGGGTTGCAAATAAATAAATAAGACCAAGAACCAGTGAGAAAAATAAAAAGCCACAATCTACTCATCCATTAAAATTTACAAAACCAAATCAAATTACTGTTCTTAAATACAAAATCTTGCCTCCTTAGTAGCTCTGTGACCTTGCCTTTTGTTTTCTCATAAGCTGATTATAAAATCCTTCAGGAAGTCAGTCTGCCACTCTGGGGAGGGCAGGGGCTCTCTTCTGTTTCATGGGTTTATGGACATCCTTCCCTGTCCCTGATAGGCTGGATGGTTTCCTATAACTAGTGTTCTTCCTGCCTCTCCCTCTGCATTTCTTTGTGACCTCTGACCTCTTTGCTTCATCCATCCAATCCCAACCCAAGCCAAAGAAGGCAGGTCCAGCCTCCCTCTAGCTTGCGCCTCTTAGTTAATTGTGCCTTGGGTGGTTGCAGTTAAGACTTTAATAGACTCTCTGGCTATGAGATCTCTGGGATGTCAGTTTGATCTTCATTTATGTGCTGGTCACTGAAGGGAAAGATTGCATCAGATGTTGTTTTTAAATCAAATGGACAAGTTGAGTCAGGAAGGGGCTTTCTTATGGAGATATAAGGTACATGGAATTTCTAAGGACAACAAAAACTGATTGAAAGCAGCAGGGAAGCAGAGTAAAGGTGAAAATGAGACTGTACTTAGTAAGGAAAAGAAGTCAGATTCTGTCCTAGGCTGGACCTTCCCACGAGGGCTTTTCATGTTATGATGAGCTCTGAGGCTTTCTTGGGCAGAACTCTTTGTTAGCTTTTAAGCATTACCTAGTAGGCACCTTTTGGACCTGACCAGTAAGAAGGAAATACCCTGGCCTGCTCAGGATGCTTACAACATTATCTATGTAGGATACTACATAGCCCATTTGTGAAGCCTATTGGCGCATGTGCTATGCCCACCCCCCCCAAAAAAAAAGAAATGCAGGCCTGTCTATCTCCAATCTCTTCTTTTCCTTCTTCTTTCTCTCTCTCCAGATCTTCCATCCTCCTCTCCAATAAATCCTCTATGTAAGCGTTGTCAACATGGTGTGTCTGCCTCTCACCCACCATGTGCCATATTTAAAAAAGTAATAATAATAACATTTGGTGCCGTGAAACTCAGCAGGTTTTCCCTGGAGTTCCTCCTACCCACCAACAGTTTGAGATACGCCTTGAACGGGAACTTTCAACAGAGTCACTTTTCCAACTATAGAATCACTGGGCCCCTTCACCTGCATGATCCGTAAGTACCCACTTGTCCAACTCTGGCCATTCCCCATGATTGAGAATTCTTCATCAGTCTTGACCATGGCTTCTTGCCGCTTCCCATCTCTTGGGCCAGACATGTACCATGAAAACCACGTGTCTCTCAGGGCTCAGCACCCCCTGGCCCCTTGCCATTTGTGTGAGGACACACTGGGAAGCTTGTGCCTTAACTGCTTTTCTTTTCTCTTTTTTCTGCCTCACTCACAGGCAATAAGCCTACCAGGAATACTCTTAATGTTCCATTGAACGGCTCCTAAACGTATCAGACTTTATAGTCAGACTTGGTCCCATACCCCTTAGATATCTATCCAAATGGCCTCATACTGATATCCCGTATCCCAATATCCCAATGGGACCTTTACAACTTCTGCCAAGAATCGGATAGATAGAAGGGCATGTCGTACTTTCAAACTTTCCCTTATCTTCCGTTCAAGCCCTACTTCTGTTCTCCCTTCCTGTTCCTCTGCTCTGATCTTCGATTAGGCTCTAATACCCAGCTGTTCCCTTGTTTTACCCTCACCCCACACCATGCTAGAGGTCTGCAGCTCCTCCTCCGGGCTCTGACCATTGGAATGCCCTGATTCAATGGGAGCTGGATCTTGGCAAGGAAAATTATTTTATTCCTGTGTCACTTTATACTGTTAAACTCTTATTTAGGATTTTTTAACTTCGTCAGCTCACACAATATCCTGGGAAAGGTTTTCTTCTTCCTGTTGAAATGTATGTGTAAATAATGTTGCCAAAGTATGCTTTTTGCTAACTGGTTTTAGATGCCTGTGTTTTCTGTGTGTCTGTTTTTAACTTATTTTTTAAAGCCTGAGATTACATGTTCTGTATGTATTGGAGAGAAAAAAAAATGCTTAAAAGTTGGGTATAGTTTAAATGTCTGTAAAACTTATAACTCCAGATTTAAACTGCTCTGGAAAATACCATGTTGTCTTCCAGGGTGAGGCTGACCACATTGTCAGAAGTCATCTTGGGTAAGGTGAAAGACAGACGGGTCATATGACTTCATAGACAGCGTAGTGAGGGTAAACAAGTGTGCAGTTACCATCTTGACTAATTTTAAAAAGAGGGTTATGACCTCACCACTACCTTTAGTAAGGGTGACTACATGGAGATGGGCCTACGAGACATCAAGTCTCTAAATTACTTTGAACTGGTTAGATTTCTATGTGATAATTAGTGTCCTGTTCTAAAAATAAGATTTATAAAAAATAAAATTTAAAACAATGCTGATTTACTGAGATATTAAAACTGCACCTCTTTGTTCATGTATAGCGATGAATCTTCTTGACTGCCAGATTTTATAACCTAAGAATAAACCCAATGATATTAAAATCAAATGGCTTGCAATGTTAAAACTTGATTTTGCCTTAAATATATATATCTCAAGACCACAGCTGAAAACTAGAGACTGAATCTTCTTGCTTTTACTAATAGTAGTAAGCAATAACTAATTGGCAAAACTGTGTGTCCATATTTAACTTTTATATACTCTCAAAGATAAACCTAAACAACATTTGTCTAATTTAGATATAACTAACAGCTTTTATTCCGCTGATTATCAGACACCAGAGACAGAACACTGAGGTCTGAGTATATGGCATTTAATATAAAAGATTTTTATGTTAGAGAAAAATGCCAGCTCCTGGCAGCATCTTGGATCTTGTCCAAGAAGACAAAGAGCTTCCTGGAGGCTTGATTTGAGAGTGGCAGAGTCAGCCACACAGCAAAGAGTAGCCTTGAACTTTGGACTGCTGCCAGGCTATAAATAAGTGAAACAATGGGGGGGGGGCAATTGTCCCACCTTTCCAAGACAGGTGGGCTGATCTTCACAAAAACTGTGTCAGGTCTTCTGGGCCTGGCAGCTGAACAAGAGCCGCCTCCGAAACTTCTGTCCCCTAATGACCATGGAGAGACTTGGGACTGCCTTGGTAGATAGAAAGCTGTCTCATTTTTGTTTATTTATTTATATTCTTATCGGATCTAATGGTCTTGGCAAAGGTATTAAGACACTTGCCAATTTTAAAGCTCACCCCTCAAACCCCAAGGCTACAAGCACCTTGGTAGCTCACTAGTAAGTTTCCTGTTAAAAGTACAAACAGGTGTGCCTTATTCATAGACTTGGGGGAACAGGATAAACTGGTTTCAGATGTAACTTCCAGGGGTCAAAGTTCTAGCAACAGACATTGGTGGGGGTTTTTGGTTTGGTTTGGTTTGGTTTGGTTTGGTTTGGTTTTCCAAAATCCTTATAAGTTTGCATATTCATGTGGCAAATAGATGGGTTAGCATCTATTTGGTCCATCTGGGTGTAGACATTATGACTTGGTCCAATTTAACCACTTTTAAGCATGAATATTTTAAGATAAATCTTATATCAGTGTCCCCAAAAAAGATCATCATCAGGAGAGACAAAACATTGTCACTGGCATTTGTCTTTTGTACAAAGGTAGAAGCAAACAACTCTCTTTGTCTGTGGCCAGGCCTTTGAATGGCTGTCAACTGATGTACAGTATGACTCTCATTCCTGAGTGACTCTGGCCTATTGGATCCAGTCTGGTCAGCCCCAACTTTACTTTCTATCGAGCTATGTACTGAGGGATGCCAGGTACATGCTTTGGGTTCATTTTGAATGAGTTTCTGACTGGTACAGCTGCTTCCTGTCTCCTCTGCATGAAAGATATAGTACTTCCAAATGTTCCCACACAGCCCTCTCTATTCCATCAAGAGCTGCCTTATGGAATCTTCCCATGCTTTCCAAATAGATCATTGTAGTTGTCTCTATAGAGAAAATGGTCTCTGTGTTGCTGCAGAATCTCTGATCATGAATGATGGGAATTTTCCATGTGCTTCTTCGGCTGCCAGAATACCGCATGGCCTGTAATGTGAATCTTCAAAAGTGAAGTGCATGACTAATGTCTTTGAAATCACTATGTTTGAGGCCCAAATGAAGAAACCAGGAGGAAGGAAAGAGGGTTACCCAATGATTCCCACTCCATGAACTTCTCAAGCCCCCTCAGCTCTGTCATCAGCAGGCATGTGAGCTGTGAGAAGATTCTAGGCCCAGCTGCTGTCTGTCAGTTCATGAACATCCTTTCTACCAGACACCCAGTTATGCTCAGTCTAACCCAAGGGCCCTGACATATTTTTAAAATAACTAGATTTAGGGATGTTTAACCTTTTGTAAAATGCCTTCCATTACAAGATTATACACTAGGGTTCATTCTACAGAGGTTTCCCTTTGGACAGACTGTTACTGATAAACTTTAGCCTGTATGACGAATGTTTATTGGAGTGAACAGGACATACTTGGATGTAAAAAATTTTGTTTTGTTTTGTTTTTTTTAAATTAAGACTGACACTTTTCAGCCTCTGACTAGATCGCTTTTTCATTTCTGCTGCCTATAAGTTATGTGGTGTTAGTGGAATGTATGAATTCATGGGAACCATTTTCTATTATCCATGTATAATCTATTTTCCTGTAGATTTTTTAGTCTTCTTTGAGACAGGGTTTCTCTGTATAGCCTATCCAGAACTCATGCTGTAGACCAGGCTGTCATCAACTGCCTGCCTCTGCCTTCCATGGACTCTGGTTAAAGTCCTGAAACACAGATTCCCAGCCACGTGGTCTTTTTGAGCAGCATCAATCTAATAGCACAGAGCTAGAAGACACTCTAGAGACCTGTAGTCCAAGAAAACAAAGGAAAAGAGCTTCTGCCACAAGGCTTTACCTTGTATACCCCACTACTGAGAGTATCCATCAAAAAATTGTCTAAACTTACATTAGCCCATAGCTGTCATATATTGCTTTGGTGAGTTTTCCAGTGAAACAATTTGAAACATGTATTACACCAACCCCCACTTCACCCTCCTTTTCACACTCCGGTCTGACTGGTCAACGGGATCATAGAGGCGTGGTTTATGAACACCTCCCTCTGCCTATGACATCATAATGGGCACCTACCCAAGTGGTTCTACCTCCAAGTATAGGTAGCACATTGCTTGTGGAGGATAGAAGGAGTCAACTTTCTGGGTAAGTTATTAGGAGATGTCTTGTGGTGAGGAGAACATGAGGGGAAGTTCAAGGGCCTGCTTTTCATTAGTACAAGTGAGACAGAGGTGTGTGGAGAGGCTTCTACCACATGCTTTTATTTCTTTGTTCGCTATGAACTGAATGCTTGTGTGTGCTCAAAATTTACATGTTGAAATACAATCTCCATTGAAGCAGTATTAGGAAGTGAGACTTCAGGCATTTGATCAGACATTGACACTGTGGTCCTATTTGAACATCTGCACTAAGTATATAAGCTTTCCTTCTGACTGAATCATTCCAACTCCCCCAGATTACCTGTTGCCTTTGATGTGCACTGAGGGAGGAGTCTCTGCCCTCAGACACTGCTGGAACCTTCTTCCAAGCCAAGAATTGCTTCTCACCATGGGGCAGCTATTTCTTCTCCTTCTCCTCCTTACATGTCTTACTCAGACAGAATCAGGTAAGTTGTGAAGCCACCTGGATAGGTGAGACAGTAGATGACTCTGGAACCAAGAATAAGTTGAGCAAATTCATAATTCAATCATTAGATGAAATATATACTAATAATATTGGGACACAAGTATAAAAAGCACAATATCTGCTTGCTATTGCTCTCAACTAGACAGAATCAGCATTATGTAGATGAAAGGCCTGTTGGTATGTCTGAGGAAATATCCTGATTACATTAATTGATATGGGAAGATTTATGCACTATCCTGAACTGTATCAGAGCTGAGGTCAGCTGAGCACGAACATGCATACATTGCCCA